>VUQJ01031216.1:30344-41113 GCA_015108635.1 Andinoacara biseriatus | reverse complement strand
GATCTTCGCCGAGCCGCTGCCTCCCGCAGCTTTTATTCACACACATGCATACAATGAAAGTCACATGACTGGTACTTCCGCCCAGTTACAGTCAGCAGTACTTTTCCAGTATACCCTTTCATCTACATATGTGTGTGAGGTGTGGGTGTCTGTGTGTGAGTTTCTGTGGGGGATGTGAACAGGACTATAGTTCCTTCGATAGCTCTTTAAGTTTCACAAACACATCCCCATCAGAATAAAGGAAACCACAGTAATATATAGAAACAATCCATGAAAACATTAGATATGATAACTCATAGGAAAACAAACCATAATACTTCTAACAACTGGGTCCTTAGGGGGATGCAGCCCCTGAATTTGGACACAGCTCCTGTCCACCAGTGAAAACTTCAATGTACAGGCAGCAATCCAAGGGGATACAAGAATACCCACCGCAGCTAGCTGCCTCACAATTCCAGATTGGAACAGAGTCCAGCCCCTCTCCAGGAGACTGGTTCCAGAGCCCAGGCCATGCGTTGAGGTGAGCCTGACTATGTCTAGCCGGTTTCTCTCAACTTCACGCATTAGTTAAGCCTCCTTCTCCACCAGAGAGGTGACATCCCATGTCCCAATAGCCAGTCTCGATAGGAGATATGTCCACCAGAGCCACTGCCCGACACACATTGCACCTGACCCTTACGACCCCTCCTGCCACTGGAGGACCTACAAGAGGGCAGGCCCATGTCTCATACCACGGGCTAATGCCTGGCCACCAGACACTCTCCCCTCTACACTAACCTTGTCCTGGGCAGGGTAAGCAGTTCGCTTGGTGTGTCTTCCATAGTGGTCGTTGGAATCATTCCCCTCACAGGATCAATTTACTTTTAAAGTTAACATGAAATTCTCAACACATGATTCTTGCACATTTGCTAGACATTTGTGCAGAGCTTCATTCCAAAGCACTGCAAGATTTCCAAGAACCATCATAGTTAATCTACAACAATAACATTCTATTAAAAATAATAATAATTAAAAAAATCAGTCTTGACAGTGGACATGGAGTTCTCCATGGATTCCTCTTTTGGGTCACACACTTAATGCTGCAACATTCCCAGGAAAATAAAGAATCATTCTGTTCCAAAGTCAAAAGATTATTACAATATAATACCATGAAATCAAAAATTCCTTACAATACATCATTGACAGCAAAATCCTCTTCTGGCTCACCCACTTTACATGTCTGCAAACATTCATATCAAACTGGTGTAATGTTCATAAATCACTGTGCCATTCTGAACAAAAATTCCTTAAAAAGTTTCAACCAGAAAAAGGTAGTTTTCAGGGACAGTGACAAAGAACAGCTCAAACCGGTGAAACATGAGCTGAAGGAGAGAAAATGGCAAAAGTGGAAAACAAAAAGAAGAAAGAAACTGATCTAGAAAACAGCAACATTCATGAGGTGTGGAGTGGAATCAAAACCATCTCTGGATACAACAAAACAAAATGAGAAAGAGCTGATTAACTCAATCAGTTCAATAGATTTGAGTCTGCGATGATACCAACTTCCACTGCTGCTCTTAAGTCTTCTTCTGCTTCTTATCCTCAACATGTGGGCATCTTCAGTAGGGATGGGAATTGATAAGAATTTAGCGATTCTGATTCGATTTTTGGTATCACTTATCCATTCGATTCCTTATCGATTCTCATTGGTTTACTCAATAAAATATACCACAGATGGGTGGGTTTGCATTAGCTCTTTCTAATGTAAAGTAAAACAAAATTAAAACTGGTATAAAAAAGGTGTACGAGAAGCAGCCTCTGAGGCAGCCTGACTCTGGCATCAACTAAATGTTACAAGAGGTGGAGATTATTCACACAGTATAGTGAGAGCAGTACAGCAAAATAGCAGCTATCAATTATTACATTGATTAATCGAGTGATCTGATTAGAAATACCTTTTTTCTTATTAACAATTGATCTGCATATTTTAACTTCCATACTGCAGGGTTTTTTTTTTGTTTTGGCTGTGTGAAACAAACAGCGTTGGATGAAACATTCTCTTTTTTCACTTTGTCACTTACTAGTCCATGGGCCAGAGGCCAAAATTTCACTATTTGGTCATGTACAATTACAAATATTCTTTATTAAAATATTATTTTCTCTTACTGAAGATCAATTTTTTTCTTTTCAGTCACAGTTAGTAACCCAAGTAATGTGATATGTTTTACTTTTTATTGACATAGTTTATAGAGTGCAGCTGTGTGTTCTCTAAATCATTTTGAAAGACAATAAAGAAAATAAAGTGCTCTGCTCTGCAAATATTTGCCCTGTTACTGATTTTTTTCAGGCTTTAGATCATCAAATAAATTTTTATTATTAGGCAAAGATAACACAGTAAATAGGCAATAAGATTATTATTATAATGAAAATGATATTATATGACATCGCTGAATTTGAGAATAATTGTCCTTTAATTTCATCATGATTTTTTAAACATGCTAATGGCTTCATTTTGGATCAGAATTGTTAATTACATTTATAATTGTACTGTCCAATGAACGAGGGTTGATTAATTTATTCCAGTTTTGGGGCACGGATGAAAATCACCTGGAACGTCGTTCAGCTCATGCTGAAGTGGATCAGCTGCAAAGGTGAAAAGGAACACACACACACACACACTCTAACTTTGTCTTAAAATGCATCATATAACAAATCTGTGACGTGTCATAGTGCTTTACATAACTATGACACAAAAATTATTACATGTTGCTTTTGGTCTGTTACAGCAACACTAATGCCGTAAAACTGGGGGTAGAAGCGCAAGAAAATTGAAGCGACAGCTCAGAATTGATGGCTCGCCGCTCTGTGCGCTCAGTTTGAATCTGAGTTCATCGTTTGTTTGTTTCCAGCGGCTGCTGTTTGTTTTTCCTCCATCGGGTCCAAACAGTGACGCTGCAGGGAGCACATTGTCTTTGTTCCGATTGTTTTCCTTATTTAGTTTGCTGCTCAGCGTGTTTGTGCAGCAAAACCCATCAAATCTGTGAACATAAAGCTTCATGGCGTGTGTTTCAGGTGTTTTCAGCGCTGCTTAAAAGCCATTGTCAGCTGATGTCGCAGTGACGTTAGCCTTACAGACATGTGAATTAAGTGAAAATGACACGTTTGCACCTTTTTAAGGAGACGGAGCTCATTGCAACAGCAATGGAAATGTTGCTGAGGGGGATGAAGATGCTTCTGCAGCTCACTGACTCTTCTTCCTGAGGTTCTGGAAAAAACCGCACCGGTGTCACGGACGGGCGTCGTGGATCCAGACCCACTCTATAAAGTCACTGCCCCCCCGTGCTGAATTCTACGACACAGTTCAACTTTAAATTACACTGATTCACGCAGGCTGCTAATGAAAAACAACATGTCTGAGAAGTTATTGCGAGCTCAGTTTCATTGTTCATTTCTGTGCCTGCACTGCGCGTGCGTAGCTGTATTTACCCACAGTGACTTTGGCCCCAACTGAACCCCAGCTGTCAAAGTGCGGTTCCTATGGTTCTTCTGTCTGTGATCAAGTGAAACAGTCTGCGTGGGTGATGTTTTAGTAGATTCATGAAGCTTCCTGCTTTGCGTCCTGATGCGCGGCTGATTTCCACGGAGGGGGGAGGGGGGCAGACTGACAGCGCGCAGGGAGTCTGTGGCTCCTCCTCTGGTTCGGGGCGAGGTCTGAGTAAAAAAATCTGACAGGAAAAGTTTGAGCAGAAGAAGTTGGTGGAGTTTGTAGACCTTAATCTCTCTGGATCTTTTTTTTTCCTCTTCTTCATCATCATGTCCGGCGTGGCGTCCACTCTGGCCAAGAAGCGAGCCCTGGCTGCGGGCTTCGGCACCAACGCCAACGCGTTGCGGTACCTGAACCAGGACTTTAGCTCGCTGCGGACGCAGTGCCGCTCCTCCGGGAAGCTCTTCTGCGACCCGATGTTCCCCGCCGCGCCTGAGTCCCTCGGCTTCAAAGAGCTGGGCCCCAGCTCCTACAAAGTCCGGGGCGTCACCTGGAAAAGGCCCACGGTAAGAACCGGACCGGGGCCTGAACTGGAACTTGGGTGGGTGTGTTTGGTTCAGTGGGGGAGGGGGGTGTTTGCACAGTAACTGAATGGTACTGTGCGTGCCCTCATGGAAAAGCAGAGTATTTTGTAGACAGAGTCGTGTCACACTTTTTTCACGGATGATAATCTCACAGAGCTCCTCTGTGCAGAGAGAAGGAGCCGTGAGGAGGCCTCTTCCTCAGGCTTCTGGAGTTTTTCATGTCACAGCTGACAGATTGCAGAGACGAGGTGACTTTACCCTGCTGATGTTTTTTCTGTTTTCTAAAACGAAATAAGTTTCGTGACGGTGCTAAGTGCGCATAGGAGTCCCGTTGTGGGGCATGCGCAATGAGTCATGATCGCAAATGAGTCACAGTGTTTCCTGGTGCCGAGCTGCAGGGAGGAAACATCAGTGATCCGCGTGCACATGTGTCACTGTGAGGAAGGGGAGAGGGGATGTTTATACACAGATGAGAGTGAGAGTCTAATCAGCTGTTCCAGGTGTGTCCAGGTGTTTCAGGTGCAAGCGCTTAGTTTAATCTGAAAGTTGGGTCGGGGTTAAACGAGGGTGGAAGCAGGTGATGACTGATTAAGCTGAGTTTTGTGGCAGATTCAGAGGACTCTGATGAGACATGCAATGATCACCTGCAGGGCTGCCCCACAGTTTGAGAACCCCTTCTGTAAATGGAGGGGATGCAGGGTGGTTGTGTGGCGCGTTTCTGTCACTCACATTTCCACCTTCTCTCTCTGCTCGCTCTTCCAGGAACTCGTCTCT
Organism: Andinoacara biseriatus; assembly: GCA_015108635.1. NCBI lineage: Eukaryota > Metazoa > Chordata > Actinopteri > Cichliformes > Cichlidae > Andinoacara > Andinoacara biseriatus. The sequence goes on along the minus strand of VUQJ01031216.1, from coordinate 36,292 downwards.
AACCCGGAGTTCATCCTGGGCGGAGCCACCAGGACCGACATCTGCCAGGGTGCTCTAGGTGAGTGTCTCACTGTCCCTGAATGCCTCACTGGTGAGCTGGAGTGCTGCCAGTCTCCTGACCAATTTGATCCGATTAAAGTGACACTCCAGCCAAAGATCAGCATTAATTTGACGTCACCAGTATCCAGGAAACATTCATCTTCTGATCAGCTGTTTTTTTTCTGTACTTGGCTCAGTTTGGTCAGAGGTCAGAGGTTGCCGAGATGATAAAACAGCTGCTCCATGCTTAACTTTAAATCTGAAGGCCTTCTTAAAGCCTTTAGAATCTCATGGAGGTTTCAGGTGACATGCCCACCCCAGCACTTAGATCTCAGTCCATCTACTAAATTTTTTAAATTTCAGTCTTTAATTCCATACAAAAATGACACATTACACAAAAACATAATAAAAACAAATCACCTTCCCATAAAGAGACGACATATCTCTGATCATGTGGTGCCAAACTTAATATCAGATCAGTCAGCTCATTCTCTGTATTTGCTGAGTTTGCAAATACTTTTCTACATGAATAAAGCTTTATATGAAGCTCTGACTCCAGCAGCTACAAACATCTCTGCTGCACTGAGCCACCTCACACCATCATTAGAAGCTGTATGAAGATTCCAAAAACTCGCTTTCCTACAGTTGGTCAGCACCCCTCCCGCCACCCCCGCCGTGCGCGCACATGCACACACACACACACACTGTAAATAAAGAGAGCTTCACTCTCTGTATGTGAAGATAAGAGGACGTCTGCATGTACAGTGGTGCTCCTGCAGGCGTATCTGTCCCGACACCTCTCACTTGCCTTTGTGATTTACTCCATTGAAGCTTTGGATCAATAACATGCATGAAAACTGCTAAATTCCTCCAGAGGATATGCACACGGAGCAAAGACAAACTGTTTATCACTAAATTTGATGAGCAGATTTCTAAAATTTCTAAAATATGTTAATTAAACCGCTACTTAAAAAGGCCATCACTTGACTCAGCTGTCTTAGTTAATTATAGGCCAATCTCCAACCTTCCTTTTCTCTGAAAAATTCTTGAAAGAGTAGTTGTTTTACAGCTAACTGATCATTTGCAGAGGAACGGTTTATTTGAAGAGTTTCAGTCAGGTTTCAGAATTCATCACAGCACAGAAACAGCATTAGTGAAGGTTACAAATCATCTTCTTACAGCCTCTGACAGTGGACTCATCTCTGTGCTTGTCCTGTCAGACCTCACTGCAGCTTTTGATACTGTTGACCATAACATTTTATCACGGAGATTAGATCGTGTCATAGGTATTAAAGGTATTGCACTGCAATGGTTTGAATCATATTTATCTAATAGACTCCAATTTGTTCATGTAAATGGGGAGTCTTCTTCACACACTAAGGTTAATTATGGAGTTCCACAGGGTTCTGTGCTGGGATAAATTTTATTTACATTATGAATGTGTCTCTTAGGCAGTATGGTTAGAAAGCATTGCATACATTTTCATTGTTATGCAGATGATACTCAGCTTTATCTATCCATGAAGCCAGATGACCAACATCAATTAGTTAAACTGCAGAAACGTCTTAAAGACATAAAGGCCTTGATGACCTCTAATTTCCTGCTTCTAAATTCAGATAAAACTGAAGTTCTTGTACTCTGCCCTACAAATCTTAGAAACATGGTGTCTAACCAGATACTGGATAGTATTACTTTGGCCTCCAGTAACTCTGTGAGAAATCTCGGAGTCATTTTTTTAGCAGAATATGTCCTCCAATGCACATATTAAACAAATATGTAGGACCCCTTTTTTGCATTTTTGCAATATTTCTAAAATTAGAAACATCCTTTCTCAGACTGATGCTGAAAAAGTAATGGTTCCCATAATGCACTGTTTCTTTTCATTCACTCTATTCACTTTGTTTATACTACACTCTGTGTTTAATCATTAATTATTAATAATCTCTGTGTCTCTTCCATAGCGTGTCTTTTGTCTTCTCTCTCTCCCCTCAGCCCCATCAGTCGCGGCAGATGACCGCCCCTCCCTGAGCCTGGTTCTGCTTGAGGTTTCTTCCTGTTAAAAGGGAGTTTTTCCTTCCCACTGTTGCCAAGTGCTTGCTCATAGAGGGTCGTTTTGACTGTTGGGTTTTCTCTGCAATATTGTAGGGTCTTTACCATGGCCATACTGTCACAGCGTTTCCTGTTTGTTTTTAAACATTAAGTTCAGTCAAACTTCCAGTGAGGGCAGAGCAGACTGTTGGATTGGTTGTTGTAGCACTTTTCCACTCGACTTCAGCACTCAGAGTACTTCATGCAGCATCTCACATACCCACTTTTACTGCGCTGCTACATTTAATTACTTTCTAACACACACACACACACACACACACACACACACACACAAACACACACAGATTAGATTAAAGAAGGATCGCTTAGTTTGAACGTTTCTTTGATTAGAGCACCAAAAAAACAGTTGGTATTTCTTTTAGCTGCTGAGAAGGATGACTCAAAGCAGCAGCATAAAGATGGTCACATGATCACAGGCATTAAAAAGGACCAAATGCCTCTTCCCTCTGACGAGTGGAGTCTCACGCTCACAGTGGTGGGTTAAAACTGCGCCCTCCCTGTGCTCCGCTGGCTGCAGAACTTATTTTAATGTGAAGCAGCTGAACGGGCTGTGATTAGAAGGCGCCGCCACGCTGAGCGCTGATTGGCTGAGCAGGAAGCAGGAGGGAGGAAAGGGCCTGCCAGCTATTGTTGGGTGAGAGACCGCAAACATCAGAGGGAGGGAGTGAGGGCTCTGACACGCCCTCACATTCAAACACACAAGTCTGCCTTTGCACCTCTGTGAGGACATCCAACAATCACATGACTCTTAGCTTGAAGCCAAGCGTGGTTCTAAGGGCACCCTGAACCAGATGTGGACCCTGAACAAGGTGTTTCATATTTGTCTCGGAGCCCATGAGTGTCCTTGGGAGGGTCTGAAACTCGGTGGCCCTCACAGAGACACACAAACACACAGTCTGTGTTGCGGTGGGATGAGTCATGTTCGTGCTTTCGTGAAACCGCTGCAGACCTTAGAGTGCTGCTTTTGTAACACTGAGATCTGTTTTCACATGTGATCAAACCAGAGCTCCGTCACAGCAGCATCTCTGGATGTTTGTGGTCAGAGGCCGCAGGCTGGTTTCACTTCCTGAAGCTTCGTCCTCCTGCACGGCTTTAACTCTAATTGTCAGAAAAGTGTCTCCTGAGGCTTCACAATGCTCAGGTGGTTGGTGAGATGAACAATTAAAGTTTGTTTTGAGATCATTTTCATTTCTTGGTGTGACATGAAGCAGAGCGCGTCTGCCTGTCTGAACCTTTGACGAAGTGATGATGCTCCAAATTCAGCAAATCTAATGAGGTTTCAATTCCTGAATGCTTTTTTTTTCCCCCCCTGGGGCTCCTTTAGAAAAAAATATTATACATAATTACATGCGCCAATCAGAGCTGAGCATGTTTTTAGGGTTAAAAGTTCAACTTTGCATGTAGATCATTTCATTAGTATCACTGCAGCCTGTAAAGGGCAGTACAAACCACCAACCTCCAAAGCTGCAGTTCCTGAAACAACATAATAACAGCTAAAACACTCAAATACTGTGACCTGTAATCGAATGAACTACCGCCTGCAGGAAGCAGCAGTGAGAGTCTGCCTTTTAGTCTTACTGTTTCCTGTCCATCCAGGTGACTGCTGGCTGTTGGCGGCCATCGCCTCTCTGACCCTGAATGAATATGTGATGGCCAGAGTTGTTCCGTCTGACCAGGGCTTTGGAGATGACTACGCTGGCATATTTCACTTCCAGGTAAGTAATGTTTAGGCCTGTCCTAAACAAAAGCATTACATTCATAAACAAAGATAATGGTACCCTAGCAATTATTGGTGTTTCTACTGTAGTGGGAAAACGATACAAATCATCCATTTACTTAAACAGCAGATCCAAAGTGTTTAAAACCTGTGTGATTGGAACGACAGAAACAGGCAGCTGGGTGAGCGCTGCGCCACACTGCACCGCACATTCATCTCTGCTTTCAAGGAGAAAACAAAACAGGCAGAAGCTTTAACTCCCATCTGTTCTGTTTTCTACTTTGAGTAGAAACTGTATTTTCTGCATTCAGTGACTTCAGCCGTTCTCGGACCTGTTGCTGCCTCTGCACAGCGACAAACAGAAGGAGTGTTTTACTCTGGAAACTGTAATAAAGCATCAATTAAAAAAAAAAAATCATCCTCCGCTGAGCGATCGCTGCACCGTCACATGCTGCTCAGGTTTAACTGGTATTGGTCAGAGTGAAATGGGCTGCTGTGACTGGTCAGAATAAATGCCACTTTTTACTTTTATAGAAAGGAACACCCATTCAGTCTTTTGCTTATTTAAATATTTATTTTGGAGTGATTGAAAATCAAACCTAAGAAAATACTTCCCCTGGGCAGCGAGGGGGCAATTTTTGAAGGGGGGGGGCTGGCCCCTTAGACCCGCCCACAAAGTTTAATGCTCAAAGGTGAAGGAACTAAAAGTTTGTCAGAATCTTAGAAGAGCTCACAGAACTAAAGCAATTTTAGCTGCAACCAAACAAACATTAACATTAATTCGTCTTTCTTCAAGCTGGAGGTGGGAAGAAGAATTTGCAGAGACTTTCAAAGTAAAAGTTGAGTTGTGACACATGCGCCATGTGTCACATTCTGTCCTCTGCTGTCCCTCCACAGTTGTGGCAGTTCGGCGAGTGGGTGGACGTGGTGATTGACGACCGGCTGCCGGTGAAAGATGGCGAGCTGATGTTCGTCCACTCGGCCGAGAAGAGGGAGTTCTGGAGCGCCCTGCTGGAGAAGGCCTACGCAAAGTAAGACCCACCACAACAGGATGCTCTGAACATTGCAACACTCTTATTTTGATACTTTGATAACTGAGGTGATGAAGGACACCAGAGCTCACCTCAGGTCATCCAAGAGTCAGTAAAACAGATTTGTTGATGTTAGATTCTTCTTTAATCTGCCACATCAGCCTGAGCTGAAAACATCCGCTTCCCTCTCCACGTGGACCCAACACTTTTATCATATCAGATGTAATAATAACCATTCATTCAGCCTCACTGCCTGTCAGCTGAATAAAGTTTGATATTATTTCTGTACATTTAGCACTGACGGCGGCTCGCATTGCCCACGTGCTGCTACAGGTGTAAACAGATGCAACTGTAACTCCAAAGCGCAAAGACGACTCTTGATAATGTTTCATAGTTGATGTATGAATCATTTCCACATCCTCTAGGGTTGCTCTCATTGGCTGCTCTCATTTGTTCCAGCTGAGTAGTAAAAAACTGCCTGTAGAAATATTCAGTAGTTGCATACCATGAGCCTGATCTTTATGACCCCCACCCTCTTTTGCTCTGAAACTGCTCCACCCTCTTGAGGTCTGCTACATCAGGCCACAGCTGCATGTCACAGTCTAGTCCATGCAGATGTGCTTTACAGGCTGCTTCAGATGTTCTGTAATCCTAGCGTGCTCTCTGTGTGCAGAGTGAACGGCTCCTACGAGGCACTGTCTGGCGGGTCGACAACTGAGGGCTTCGAGGATTTTACTGGAGGCATCGCCGAGAACTACGACCTCAAAAGGCCCCCCTCAAACTTGTTCCAGATCATCAAGAAGGCCCTGGAAGCCGGTTCACTGCTGGGCTGCTCCATTGATGTGAGTGTGGTGACGGCAAACCATCTTTCCATCATGTTCAGTCACAGTGAGGTTCTCTAATGTGCTCTGAGGAGGTCTAAGGTTCTCTGAGGTGTTTGGTGTGTTTCAGGATTACCTGACAGAGGAGTTCAGTTTTGTTTTTGATTCTGGGTTAATTGCGATTGTGATGAGTTTTTTTTTTTTTTTTTTTTTTTTTTTGTTTGTTTCGTG
>VUQJ01031216.1:0-15783 GCA_015108635.1 Andinoacara biseriatus | reverse complement strand
GCTGTTTATTAGACATAACAGTTACACATAACACAGACAAGGACCAAAGCACACACAGTAACATAGTTACTACTAAGATTCACACACACACAAAGAGAGAAGAAGAGAGAAATGCTCTCTCTTTCTAGTCCCTGTCAGTACTCTAGCTGCAGCATTTTGGATCAGCTGAAGGCTTTTCAGGGAGCTTTTAGGACAGCCTAATAATAGTGAATTACAATCCAGCCTAGAAGTAATAAATGCATGAATTAGCTTTTCAGCATCAGTCTGAGAAAGGATGTTTCTCATTTTAGGAATATTGTGCAAAGGCAAGAAAGCAGTCCTACATATTTGCTTAATAAGTGCATTGAAGGACATATCCTGGTCAAAAATGACTCCAATAATGTGAATACAGGTGCTTCAGCAGAAAGTGTGCTTTGGATAAAGCACAGGAAGATTACACTCCCAGCTGACTGAAGTCACTGCTGTCCTCTCCTGTTTTCGCTGTTGCTCTGTCTCCATCAGTGAAAGTGAAACAGGTTTCTTCCTGTTAAAAGGGAGTTTTTCCTTCCCACTGTCATCAAGTGCTTGCTCATAGGGGGCCATTTTGACTGTTGGGTTTTCTCTGTATTATTGTAGGGGTTTTAACTACAATACAAAGTGCATTGAGGTGACAGTTTGTTGTGATTTGGCGCTATACAAACAAGGTGTCAGACATCTTCAAATCAAATTCCACTGGTCCCTGTCCTCCATTGGCAACTGTATTGTTTTTAACCTTCTCTCCTGCCTAGTGGTTGGGCCTGTGAGCGCCTTCTGGTAAAACCTAAAATTCCCTGGGTGAAATTCCCAGGGTGGTGTTGTCTGGCAATTGTGAATCATTTTGTTTCTCTTATTCACTCACCTACATACACACAACAATTCTACCATCCACCCATGGGCTCGCCACAGACCTACATCCTAAAATGAATTACCACAAACCACTGAATACATCAGCACCCATATTGGCAATAAATGCACAAGTTCATTACCCACACCTCTTTAACCACATATGACAATTACATTTGTGGCTAACACTGGCTCTTTCTTTTTTTTTTTACAGCATCTGCCTACTACACAGTAGCTGCTCATGTGCTTGGAAGATAGAACCACACCAATTATTAAAATACTTGATAAATAATCTATAAATATTCAAGAGTTCTCATTTGTGAGTATGTTTCTTATATGTCAAAAAACTGTTGTGTGCTAATAAAGTGCAATTGTGTCCCAGAATTTAATATATAAAACCATAATACAAATTACTCTAAACAAGTAACAAAACTCCTCTTTGTTACAGGTTGTCCTCACAAAACTTTTGCAGGATCTCACAGAAGTGGATCTTTTTTTTCTCCCATGTCCTTTTTGGGGTTCCGTAAACTTCCTTTATATCTGTCTAAATTGTATTAACAAGCTTTGTTATGGAAACTGTGCTACTCACATAATTTCACTCTAAACAATACAATAAGATGGAACAATGAATATATTACTAAAGGGAACAAATTACATTATTTTTAAAACTGCATTGAAAAGATCTTTTTAACAATGACAGTCAATGAGGCGTTTCTTCGGAAGAGCGCCTTTCCTGTCAAATCCAACTAATAGCCATCTCTATTCTAATGGTTTATTAGAATTATTGAAAAGCCACAATAAACAGCACAAAACTTTTAACAACTTCACATGAATGGAATTCAACTTTTAAGAAATAAATGTACCAATAAACATATCAGGAACTGCTCTTATAAGAAATGAAAGTTAACACCGCATAGAAAGCAATTCTTAAATTAAAGAAATAAAATGGTGTATAGCTTTTTCCCATTTTTATTAGTGTTAGAGAACTACATCTTAAAAATGTTACACAACATTTAGCCAACAAATATAAATATTTCTAGACTCTCAGAGGCTGAATATTAATGCACTTTTTGTCAAACTGAATCTGAAAGTATCATTCATTTATTTTTAAAATTCTATGTTACCTTTTGAAAAGACCTGGAGAAATTTTTATTTAACAGAACTACAGTTACCCTTTGATTAGTAGAGTATTTTTTTCTCAAACTAAGCTTAACATTGCCAATCAATGGGTAGATTTTACATTCATACAGCATAGATGTCAAAAGAAACCCCATCATTTACGTTATTTTCGGTTGAATTGAAACTTTGCTTTGAGTCTCTAAAATATGCAGAAAATAACAAGAAATGTTTATCAGACCTTCAGTTTTATTCAGAATATGTTGAATGAGATTGTCTGCCTCTTTATTTTTTCTCATTTTATTTTTTCCTCGCATATTTTTTTTCTTTGTATAATCACCATCTTGTTTTTGTTCTCTCAGTATTTATCCATAGGTCAACAGTTGGCAATTTCTGAACGATTGTGCATACTGTGTTTCTATTGTTATTGTCATTGTGAGAAACTAAATAAAGATTTTTTAAAAAGCCGTGCGCAACCATGGCTCCGCCCCTCCCGCAGGGCGGGGTGCGGTGTTGCCGCTGAGCATCCTCAGCACCATCCAGGACTCGAGGCAGACCACTTCTCGGACAAGGACCCAGAGGACCAACACACCAGGTACAGGTAGGTCTGGAGCTGTGGTCCGGATTGGAACGATCTGGAACATTCTCTGTTTCCGCTTTGATCAGCTGATTTATCCGTATTTACACTGATTCAGCCCAAAGTGGTTACATCACAGGGTCTACGCCAATCAAAAGCCTGAGATCCGTCTGCAGCTTCAGACAGAAACGGAACAAAAAAAAATCAGGGGGCTTATCCTGTTTATGCCAGGCCATCGCTGCTCATTTCACGAACAGAAGTCAGAACGTCAGATACTCCCCGACCCCGAAGCATGACGGGAAAATGTGTTTCTAAATTGAGTTTGAAACCAGCTGCTCTGCACGAGTTAAAACAATCTGCTCCTCTGATCGGGTCCGATCGGTCTCTTTAAATCCTGCACCGTGATTCAGTGATTAGTTTATCCTCACCTGTGTGATCGATAAATCTCCCTGAGTGATGCTGTGAGCTTTGGTCCTGTAGCATGAAGTTTCTCATCATTAAATCGTGTTTGCGGAGTTGCAGATATCACGGTTTCACTTTACTGATTTAGCGACAGAAAACTCAGTGCTGTGCAACATTAGAGCAAGGGTCACCAACTACATTTGTCTGTGTTTGAGCTTATACAACACGTTTACTCATTCACACAAGCCCTTCCAAATGAAATTGGGGATCTATGTTTATCAAATGACAAATGGACAAATGTTTAAAGGTAAACCCCAGGGAATTAATTATTAAACAGTGGCTCAACCAAATAATAAATAATTAAATACATTTGACATTATACATTATACATTAGAAGGTTCGGTCACAGAAGAAAAATATGTTTATCTTATCCCTGGAAGTCCCACTACAGTATGTACGCTTAAATGTCATCTGCTGTCTCAGTCTCTAACACACGGGTCGGTTAGTAAACTCAGTCTGAGCTGTTTCTCCACATTTTTATCTTCACTTTCTGTCTCCTGCAGTTTGTCCGTCAGGCTGCAGCTGAATAATTAGATTTTATAAATCAAATGTAAAATTAGGATTCATCTTCATCTGATTCAAATTGTGTAAATGATGACAGCAGACATTATAAATAAATACATTTTTATTCTGTCTATGATGATGAGCGAGTGGGTCAGGCTGATTAAAGTGACTCGTCATGCTCCACACTGACACGTGCGATCCTCCGTCCATCGGATCAAGGCTCTGCTCTCTATTTACCTGTTACCATGGTGAATCGTGGTATTGGAGCTCCATTACTCATGCACACAAAGGTTAATATATCAGAGTTGACTGAACCAACTCTGATCAGCTGTTCTGGAACGGGAAACTCAGAGTTGCCGATCTCAGAGTTGGTCAACTTACAGTTTGTTTTTAAACTCAGAGTTTGTTGAACCTGTTTTCTGAAACAGGGCCCTGATGTTCTGATGTGTTCTGGGTCAGGATGTTTACAGGAGTATCTGAGCGGATCAGGATCGACCGGGCCCGAGCAGCGGGTCTCGGCTCGGTCCAGCAGGCTGCACGCTTCCTAAACCAGGATTTCCAGGCCCTGAAGGAGGAGTGCCTGCAGAACAGAACCCTGTTCGAGGATCCGATGTTCCCCGCAGAACCGGCCTCGCTCGGCTTCAAGGAGCTCGCGCCTTTCACGGCCAAAACCAGAGGGGTGGAGTGGAAGAGACCGACGGTGAGACCCAGAAACATAACACTCTTCATGAAAACACCACGAATAACAAAAGACACACAACCTACAACACAGCACTCACAGCTCACTCTGATTGGCTGTTCCAGGAGTTGACACGGAGCCCTCAGTTCATTGTGAGCGGAGCCACCAGGACGGACATCTGCCAGGGCGCTCTGGGTAAGTCACGTGAGCGCTCACATTTTATTGGTTCAGGTGTAAAATCCCTCTAGAAGCTGCTCAGCAGCCACCGTGAAAAGCCTGTTATTGGTAAACCAGTTATTGGAAGCGCAGCTGATTAAGCTGTGACTGTGCAGATGCAGCCATCCTGAGCACTCATGTTAGTTTATATTTCCCTCTTCTTTCAAATAAACTTTACTCAGCACATACATGCACTTTTGCAGTCCATCTTACTGCAGACTCTGCCTCTTTCACGTGAACGAACTCGAGGTTATATTCATGCTTCATTTACAGTAAAATGTAATGAACTAGGCAGCAACCTGCGCTCCTCTTCCTCCTCTTCACTCTCTTTCTCTCCTTCCTCAGAAGGAAAACAGGAAGTAAAACCCCTGTAAACACAACAAGCCGGCACAAACACCAGCGTGTGTATGACTCAACACACTGGTATTTGTGTATCTCCCTCTCACACACACACAGAAAGAGTGAGTCAGCTGGGAGGAGTCCATTTTCTGGGTGTGGGTTATGGGGATTGGACAGGAATGTTCAGTATGAACCCGCCCACTCCATTACCCCCACCACCACCACTGCCCACCAGTGGGCCGAGCTCAGGCTGTTGCTCGCTACTTTAACTCCACCTGCTGGAGGCACATTATTGTGCATGATTCACGCTGAGTGATCAATAACAATTATGCAGTAATAATCAATAACAATAACATCATCATTAATGTTGCACTTTTATCGATCAGTAAAAGCAAAAATCAATACCCATCCTCCTGAATACGTTTAAATCTATTTGGGTCCCACTGATACAGCTCTGAGGAGCTGTGTAGATGTTTCTGGTATTTTGTCCATTTTCAATCATAAACAGACAAATGGACAAAATACCAGAAACACCTACACAGCTCCTCAGAGCCCCTTTGAGCTTTTATCTAAAGTCTTTGATTTTGATTTCAGAATCTGAGTTGTGTTTAATCTTAGTTCACAGTGATAACCCTGGTTCAGTCCTGCTGTTATACACCAGCCCTGCAGGGAGGGGTTAACGAGCAGCCTCCATCGCTCGGTAACACCAGCAGAAACACCAGAGTAGCACCGCTGGCCGCTCAGCTGCCCCTTCGTTTTCTTCTTCTGCTCACTCTTTTGTGTGTGTGTGTGTGTGTGTGTGTGTGTGTGTGTGTGTGTGTTGCTCCAGGATGTCAATCTGAATGTATTTGGAAGCCAAACAAACTTTCAGAGCATGTGTGTGAACTGAAATTGTTGTAATATATATTCCTAAATTACAGTTGTAGTTATTTCCTGCTCTTATTTTTAATGTTGTCGTCATATTTCTGTGTGCATACAGTACATGAACACACAGTCTGCATGTGTGTAAGTGTGTGTGCGATACGTCTCCACTCTTCATTGTGTCCTCCTGCAGACTGAAACACGTAAAAGTGAAGAACTCTGATTTAAAGACAGACAGAAACACCATACATACACACACACACACACACACACAGACGGTGGAGTTTCACGCAGAAACAGATTAAAGATAATCTGAATCTCATATTAATAATGTAGATTTAATGCATTAAATTTAAAAAATCACCTTTATTGACCACTCAGACTACCAATCACTGAGATTGTGGTCTATCATCCAATCAGACTGCCCTGAAATAAAGCCCCAGAGGCAGATATAACACCTGGGTGGTGTGCGGTTCTGTCTGGGCATGATCTGAATTCACCTTAATGTACAAGGTGAATCAGCTCTGTTTTTTCCTGCTCTTTGTGAACTTGCTCAGTGATTTCAGGTCAGGACTCTCTGGGTGTTTCAGTCTTCATCCAAACCTCCAACATAGAAGATGAGTAGTAGGTTCATGGGTAGACGAAGCAGAACTCGATGTTACAAGATGCACCTGAAGCACTCTCTGACCTGTATTGATCCCTGAATGTCTGGAGGAAACTCCATTAGTCGGAAGCATTAGCAGCTTAATGTGATGTTGTTTGTGTTGTTAGCATTTAGCTTAGCATTAGGGTGTCCCTACAGACCATTGGGATAATGGAGTAAGTCTGCATCACAAACATTTCCCGAACTCATCACCATCATCATCATCATCACCCACTCAGAGTCCTCCTGATTTAATCTGAGCTCAGTGCTAACTGCAGCTTTATCCTGAGATAAAACTGCAGGAACACCAGGTGATATACCACAGACTGCCTACAGGGGGCGCTGCAGCTCCCCTGAGGTTCGTCCAATCGGACCAAGTTGAAAAATGAGACCAATGAAAAGTGGCACCAGCTTCAGCTGCAGCTTTCTGCCAGACTTCATTCAGTAAGGTTCATTCAAGCTGCGGCCATGAGACACCTGAAGCAGGTAACATGTCAGTGAATGTGTCAGGTGAAGGCAGTGAGGCTGTAAGGTGTGCACTTGTCTCACCTGTGCTGTGCTTCTCCAGGTGACTGCTGGCTGCTTGCTGCAATCGGCTCTCTGACGCTGAATGAGCGGCTGCTGCATCGTGTCGTTCCTCACGGTCAGAACTTCAGCCAGCAATACGCCGGCATCTTCCACTTCCAGGTGAGACTCCATGTGTACTCAGACCATGACCACTCACCTGTCATATGTGTTCAAGTGGAACAGGACAGTTTGAATAAGGTCTCTTGATATGTTGGATGACGTGAGCACACACCTGTCACAGGTGACCGATTCACAGACTGAAGCTTTTCTTCTTCTGCAGTTCTGGCAGTTCGGGCAGTGGGTGGACGTGGTGATTGATGACCGACTGCCAGTCAAAGACGGCGAGCTGATGTTCGTCCATTCGGCGGAAGGCACTGAATTCTGGAGCGCCCTGCTGGAGAAAGCTTACGCCAAGTAAGACCTACTCACCTGCAGTTTGTGGTTTCAGCTTCTTCTCTCAGCCTGGTCCTCGCTGATGGTCCTTGTAAAGACCAGTTTCATGGCCCACGCACCACCAGGTCTGCAAGTTAATTCTGTTTACTGCATGTTTTCGCTTGTTTTTGAGGTTGAACGGGTCATATGAGGCACTGTCCGGCGGCAGCACTACCGAGGGCTTTGAGGACTTTACGGGTGGTGTGTCAGAGATGTATGAGCTGAAGAAGGCTCCCAGAGATCTTCATCGCATCATCAGCAAAGCTCTGGAGAGAGGCTCTCTGCTCGGCTGCTCCATAGACGTCAGTCACACCTGAGTCTGCGCACATCACACTGAAACTCTGCACCTCTGATCTCCAGATTCAGACACAAAACTCGCAAAATGTCCTGCAGATTTTTACACAGATCTCTGCTGATGTTTGTATTCTGTTACAGGAAATGATGTCATACCTTCAGAGAGCATCTGAAGGGATATCTGAAGGGTTTTTAGGTGTAACGATGGATGATGGTATAAAAACAGTGTTTGTCTGCACTGAAAAAAGAACCTTCTGCTCCATCCTCAGATCACCAACGCCTTTGACATGGAGGCGGTCACCTTTAAGAAGCTGGTCAAAGGTCACGCCTACTCAGTAACAGGCCTCAGACAGGTGAGCTCTGCTACAAAAGTACATTAGACAACCTGAAATTTTTTTTTACCCAAGAGTAAAGTCAGATCACCTACGAATCAATTCTAATGGTAACCTTCACCTTGGTTCCATATTTCTCCTCCTTAGTTTCATAAGTGCTGGAAGAACTGAGTCAGTAGTCTTAAATCCCACATTTCAGGAAGGCAACACAGTGGAGGATCTTTGCCATATAAGGGCCGACGTCAGAAACTGAGAACAGTTTAAATGAAAGGAATAAATTTTGTGAAAAAGCTCAAATAAATCCAAAGTTTGGTTGAACTGTTTTTGCTCAGGTTTTTTTTTTAAACCTTTATTTTACCAGGTAAAATGTTTGAGAACCCTTTCTCATTTACAAATATGACCCAGCTTAGATTTAGGTTTAGATTTACTTGTTTGGTTTTTGTCATTCAAACACATGAAATCTTGTCCTCTACACATCCAGCATTTGAGTTGGATCTTGGGTATTTATTTTCCCATAGGTGGAGTACCGCCGCCGACAGGAGCTTCTGATCCGGATCCGGAACCCCTGGGGTCAGGTGGAGTGGACTGGAGCCTGGAGCGATAAGTGAGTGCTGCAGTTTGTCACACCTCAATCCAGCAGGAGTGAAACTGAGGAAAGTTTAATGTATGTCTGTGTTTCAGCTCCTCCGAGTGGAACGCCATCGACTCGGCAGAGAAGGACGAGATGCTGTGCAAGATGGAGGACGGGGAGTTCTGGTAGGTTTGCTCTGTGATGATGACTCTGATGACTTTAAAGGATGAAGATGTTAAAACGATTGTGGGTGTCAGGATGTCTTTCCAGGAGTTCCTGCGTCAGTTCTCCCGGCTGGAGATCTGCAATCTGACTCCAGATGCTCTCAGTCGGGACACCACCAGCTTCTGGACCACTGCTGTGTATGAGGGCAGCTGGAGGAGAGGAAGCACCGCTGGGGGCTGCAGGAACCACCCCAGTGAGAAAGGGGGGGGGGCAGAAACACTTACTTAATACCAACACAATGCTGGTGCTCAATCTAGAACTAGTTCTGCACATTTCCATTAAAAAAAAATGCTTGGATTAAAGTCAAAACCTGTGATGTCAGTGACTGTGGGCGGGGCTACTGTGAAAATTTTACCAGTGATTGGCAGATGAAGCTCAACTTCTGTCAGTAATCCTTCATTATAATACATATACATTCTAATTGGTTCTCAAACTTGTGGATATTAGGGCTGGTTTTCAGAAGGTACTGAGGCAGGATTGGTTCGGTACCTTGGTTTTTCTGCATTTTTAACATTTGGAGACCAAATGTTTGAATTCCTCAAACCAGTCTGAGTCACATGACTACGCTGCTCATGTAATAATTTATTTATTACTGATGATCAGGTATTAAATGGATGAGCTTCAGGGGGTTAATTGAAACGTACAAGATATCTCCTGCACAATCAGGAGCATGTGATACCTGTGTACGCCTTCTTAGTTATAACTACATATCCCATGATGCCCACCTCCAGACACCTTCTGGATCAACCCTCAGTATAAAATCTCCCTGCTGGAAGAAGACGATGACCCTGAGGACGAAGAGGCTACCTGCAGCTTCCTGGTGGCACTGATGCAGAAAGATCGCCGACGCTACCGTCGTCAGGGCCAAGACATGCACACTATCGGCTTCGCCATCTACGAGGTCAGAGGTCATAAAGGTCTGATGCTGTTAAGATTTAAACACACTGTTATTCTGCTCTTTGGTGATGTTTCCTCTGTTTTCATTCACAGATTCCTGATCAGGTGAGTTCCAAACTCTTTATTTTTAACTTTTTTTTAAATTAATAACTAACAGCGGTAGCGGCCATCTGTCCATCTGTCCGCCAGCATCAAGGCTCTCCTAGTGTTCACATGAAGAAGGACTTCTTCCTGCGTCACTCTTCTTGTGCTCGCTCTGACACCTTCATCAACCTGCGAGAGGTGAGCGCCAGGTTCCGCCTGCCACCCGGCGAATACCTGATTGTCCCGTCAACCTTTGAACCCTCAAAGGAAGCGGACTTCGTCCTGAGGGTGTTCACCGAGAAACAGTCTGAGACTCAGTGAGTCCATCACAGTCCATTTTGACACCTTTACTTTTCAAAATAAAAGCCTTCTCAGTGACGGTGTGTGACTTTCTGCAGGGAGATGGACGATGCTGTGGTGGCAAACTTTGGCGAAGAGGTAAAAAAAAAAAAAGTCGGTTTTTAGGTTAGATGTTGGATGTTTTATGGGTTTGTGTTGTTGACCTTTGACCTTCCTGTTCTTCTCTGCAGGAGGAAGTGTCAGAGAGTGACATCGACGACTCCTTCAGGTCCATGTTTGCTCAGCTGTCTGGAGACGTGAGTTCATTTATCAATATGTTCTCTGCTGTTGCAAGCTGAACCGGCGAGGATGTTTACTTCTTGTTTCCTCCATTCAGGACATGGAGATCTCAGTGCGGGAGCTCAGGACCATCCTCAACAGAGTCGTGTCCAAACGTAAGTCTTTCTCGCCTATTTCTGCCCGATTAGCTAATTTCTGAAAGTTAAAACACAAAACCTGAATCTCCCATCTCACTTCTTGTCTACCCTTAAAGATGCCACAGCTTTAAGGAACAATGCATCCCAAAATGAAATTCACTTTTCCTCTGACCTGCAGTGCATCAGGATCAGTTTGGAGATGTAGTGATTTTGGTCTGCTCTTCAGTATAGTGCAAATAATGGTGCTCACCTTGTGGAGCTCCAACAGCCAATGAAATGAAATATAAAGCAGTGATGTCATGACCTGGTTACCCAGAAGCATCTACCAACCTCATTGTTAGCACTTTTGTGTGAGAACTATTTTCTTTCTGAGCTTTGCGGTTGGTGAGCTGCAACCCTCTTTTGGTTGGTGGATGTAGACCGTTTAAAGAAAATAGTTCTTACATGAAACGAGGTTGGTGGTTGTTTCTGAGTAACCGGGTCTTGATTTCTTTTTTTAAATGTGGTTTGACATGAGTCCTGACTCCTAAGATTACACAATCAGCTGATGAAGAACAGCTGATCGATCAGATGGAGGCGATTGATCCTGCTTCTGATTGGTCATAGAGCTGCAGTTTGGTTCTGACATGGTTCCTGTTCTGGTCCGGTTTGCAGACAAAGACCTGCAAACTGATGGTTTCAGCATGGAGTCCTGCAGGGCCATGGTCAACCTCATGGATGTATCCTTGCTATGATGAACGCTGCCCGGCAGGTAGGACAGGTAAAGAGTGATGACCGATGTCTGTTGGCCTTGACTCCATCTCAGAAAGATGGCAGCGCTCGCCTCGGGCTGCTGGAGTTTCAGATTCTCTGGAACAAGGTCAGGAAGTGGCTGGTGAGTCTGAGTGAACACCCAAAGCGCACAGGTCAAAGGTAACAAGTTAATTTCAAAGTTAAAAACTTTATCCAGCACGAGCAGAATCAGTTCATCTTTTTCCTCTTTTTCCTTCCAGTCTGATCGCTCTTTGCTGTAGGTTTGATTGGTTGATTGTTGGTGCTGGTTGATGAGCTAGTTGATGAGGTCCACGTTTCTCTTTTGTGCCTTTTAAATGTCTTTCCGTAATGTGGCTCTCTGAGCCGCTGATCAGTCGAGCTGTGTGAGCTCTGCGATGTGATGAGTTTGGCTTCATGTTTCCAGGGAATCTTTAGAGAGTTCGATCTGGATAAATCCGGCTGCATGAACTCATACGAGATGCGGCTGGCGCTGGAAAATGGCGGTAATTTGTCCTGACAGTTGCATCATTTCTGAGCGTGCTCTGTTAGGGTAACCTGACCTGAGATCTGTTCTGTCCTCAGGTTTCAAACTGAACAACAAGCTACATCAGATGCTGGTGGCCCGATACGCGGACAACGAGATCATTGACTTTGACAACTTCACCTGCTGCCTCATCAAACTGGAGGCCATGTTCCGTAGGTTCAGCATGCCAC
The DNA here is from genome assembly GCA_015108635.1 of Andinoacara biseriatus. Lineage (NCBI taxonomy): Eukaryota > Metazoa > Chordata > Actinopteri > Cichliformes > Cichlidae > Andinoacara > Andinoacara biseriatus. The sequence continues at coordinate 3,940 of VUQJ01031216.1, read as the reverse complement.
TGCAAGAACTCGACTAAGACACGTTTTAACATTTGATGATGTCCTGAAGTGCTCTGTGTCTGTCTGTCAGGAACCTTCCAGCACCTGGACAAGAACGGGGCGGGAACCGTAGAGCTGAACATCATTGAGGTAAACCATCGCACTCTCTGAGCTCCACAAAAGTTCCAGAAATGTGTCAAAAAATGTTCATAAAGAAACAGAAGCTGCAGAGTAGTACTCGCCTGCCGCATGACAGCAAGAAACTCCCTGTTTGGAGTCCAGGTGGAGCAGGTTGGAGGCCCGGAGTAAGATAAAGAAGGGTTATCTCAAACTGGGACTCATGCTGGAAAGAGCAGATTCAGTCCCAGCAGCCCTGGTTGTTTGTTAAAGCTGAGTGATGACGCTGCCATCACGGCCCGATTTGAATACGCACCTGAAAAAAAAAAAGCTTCTTCCTGTTGCTGTCTTTCATAATAAAAGCCCTCAGTATCTACAAGCAAAGTCACAGAGGAGCTGAGGGAAGCGTCGCTGATTAAAATGATGACAGCTTTTAAAAGCAGACCGCAGAACAAATGTGCTTGCTTTGGTTTTATGAAATATTCTTCACAAATACTGTGTTTCTGTTTTTGTGAAGAATAAAGAATAAATGGTGCCAAACAGGTTTTAATTTTTATTTCAGATTCCATGGAACTCCGGCATGAATCACACAAACTGAATCTCTGAATTATGACGTCATTTATAAAGTTTAAATAATCCGTTATAATTTTAACTTTCCAGAAGTCAAATCATTTTATCTCCCAAAGATTCAGCATGAAGTGACCCTGATTTAAGCTTTGAAAGCGAAGGCCAAAGTATCTGAGGGGGCATGTTTATGCTGACTGCTGCTGTGTGCGTGTGTGTGTTCTCTCCTCAGTGGCTCTGTCTGTGCATGTGTGGCTGAATCACCTGAGCATCAGAGGGCCCCGTCCTTGAAGAACCATGCCACCACAGCTCTACCACACTACAGTACTGCAGTGCAGCTACTACTACTACTACTACTACTTCTATAATACTGCAGTACTGCTACAGTAAAGCATGCAGCAGATATTTGAAACGTGTGTGCTGTGAGAGCAACAGAAAAGTATTAATCCAAATATTCAGCGGCCTTACACATATTTATATACTGCATGAACATACACACAGGTATTCTAGCAACACCTGTGCAGGTAATTAACAGATTAATGATGAGTCTGGAATCATATAATCCTAAATCATGCAGCTGTGCCAGATGTCTGAGATGCTTTATGAACTTTTCCCCTGGAAAAATTTCAAGTGCTAATAAAGTTCTGTTGTTTCACTCGACACCTTCACCTGGAGGAATAAATAAAGTTATTGATCAGCGATTGTTCCTCTGCTGCCGTCTTTGTGTCTGCTGAAACTTTCTGAGCTCAACCCTTCAAAAATTCACTGAGCTGCTTTAACATTTCTGCCCTGCAGGCCTTCAGAGGTTTTGCTCCTCTTCCTCACTGTGACAGCAGCCGTTGATAATCCGAAGGCTCATTAATGCTCACAGCTTATCAAGCGGTGTTTTGAATGACTCGGCTGTGATGAACCAAGTGTCCGGTTCACGAAACAAACCGCTCAACTGTTTAACCCGGTCATGTAACAGTGGCCTAAGGGTCAGGGGTCATTCTGTTTCTCCCAGGAAAAAAATTACATGACGGAAAAATCAAGTGTAATTCACAGTCAACATTTTTATTTATTTATTTTTACAAATAATCATTTAGTCAATAATCAGGCACACCTGAGCGTCCGTACACACAGTTTCAGAATATTTCAGCACCACAGTCCATCTGAATCCACCTGTGCGGTCCACAGTCCGACCCTCCAGCTCCTGCAGGAGACCCAGCTCCTCCGCCTCCAAACCCCCCTTCTGGTGTCCGGTTCCGTTTCACGGCCTCAGTCCCGGTTCTGGTGCTCCCGTCCGTCCAGCAGGCCCAGCAGCACGGCCTGGGCCTCCAACAGCGTGGTGTCGGTGCTGGCTCCCAGGAAGCGGGCGGTGAGCTCCAGGTCCTGAAGCCGCAGACGGACCCTGGAGCCCCGCTGTAGGCTCTCACCTCCGGATGGCCGCCGGCACACGCAGTGGAACTTTCCGCCGAAGTCGATGTACAGGTCGTCCTGGACCACGCGGAAGATCCTCCCCACTACCACCTTGTTTTTGGCCGGACCCATCTGGATCAGCGGGGACCGGCGCAGCAGCGAGGCGAAGCTGTCATCCCGGCCGGGAGAGTAGCCCTTCGGGCCGTCCACGGAGCTCTCCACCTCCCGCCGAAGCTCCGCCTGCTGCTCAAAGGCTGCGGCGAAGCCGGACCTGGGTCTGTCCGCAGAACCGGAATCCGAGCTGAAGGAGCTCCGGAGGAGCCTGCAGGAGGAGAACCGGACCGGACACCGCAACCCGATCACGACCCTAGACAGCGCCGCCATGTTGTCCCACACTACCGGAAATTCTCTGATCGTGTACTTCCTGTGGAGGAGACGCCGAGCGCCGCCTGGAGGCTGCAGAGGGAGCAGCACCTTTCAAATTGAAAAAGAAAAAAAAATCTAAACTTCATATGAAGATGGAGAACGTGTCTGAAGCTTCGACCTGTTTCTTTAGTGACAGAAACAGGTCGAAGATTTCGGAGGCGTCAGTGACGCAGCCGCCGCCTCCCTCATAGCCGTGAATCAGGACATAATCACAGTTCATTTGTGTTGTACCAAAAGGCGATTTCCGATGTTTCTGTGTTTTTATGTGTGAAGTCTTTGCTTAAATAGGTAAACAGTCTGTAGTCAACAGGATTAATGAAAGGCTTATATATATAAAATGAAGAAATTGCCTGTATTTTATGACTCTGCATTATTGCATCTGTATTATAATCAACCCGGCTTTTTTTGACCACTTCAAATATAGTTATGGAGCTGTGATGTTATATTTGTTGCAATATCTGCTGCTCTCTCAAAGACATTTTTAATGTCACTGCTAGTTTTGATAAATAAAGTTTTGATAAATAAAGAATATGTAAAAGTCACTTTTCCAAAAAATGATTGCAGCTTCTATCCGTGACAGGAGTCATTTCTGGTTCAGAATGACTGATATTATCAATGGAAGATATATTTGACAGATTATAGGCCAAAATGTCATTTACAACAGCCATTTTTGTTGGAAATTGTTGTTTGGCACATCAAACTGTCTTTACTCACGTGCAGGCGAGACCGTGCTGTTACAGGCTCGGCTCGGCAGGTGGCACCGCCACACGCTTTATATTGAAGAAGAAGAAGAGCAGCTACGCAGACGTACTGTGCATCATGGAGGTGTCGGTGAGAGCTACGGGTGGCAGAGCTTCTCCCTTCGTGTTTCCGGTCGGTTCCGTGGTCCGGCACGTCTTGGACCGGCTTTCTCCGCTACCGCAGGTAAGGCTGAGGCAGGGTTACCCGGATTGACCCGGGTGTACCCGTGTTAGGGGGTTTAAATGGACTCCGGGTCTGTGTGCTAGCAGCTGTGCTAATGTTAGCAAACAAAGCTGAAAGACGGTGTTGTGACAAAAAGTGATCGTTTGACGAAAGGCGATTTTCGGCGTTGAGCCAGAAAATGATTGCCTGTAAATGACTTGTTGACCTATAGTCTGTGAAACGTGTCAAACATTTCTCTCGTGAATGATATGAGGTCATTTTGAGCGAGAAACAGCATTTCTATCACAAGGTAGAAGCTGCAATCACTTTTTGGCTAAGTGACTTACTAGGTACGTTCCAAAAATTTTCATTATTTTCAGTTACATCTGAAACCCATGCAGATAGAAAGATCATGGAAAAGATTACATTTTGATACCAAAACCACACTAACAGCACAAATAATAATGACGTTACACCCGATTAACTGCTTCGTTAGCATGCACTGTTTTACCATTATAATCGATGAAAAGTTAGCATTTTTTTTCTCTGACTT
>VUQJ01031211.1:6096-19105 GCA_015108635.1 Andinoacara biseriatus | reverse complement strand
CAGTGCAGGTGGTGTCCAACATGCAACTGGTGGAGACAGACAAGGACACAAACAACAGTAAACAACATCACAAGTTCCCCATGATCCCTGATTCATCTGTGAATCACCAGCTGTATAGAAACGTGGGTCTTTTATCCAGCTTAGTGGTGTATAAACAAAACCAAAGCCTCGGTGCATGTGTCACGTCCAGTGAACCCAAAACAGAAAACGCTGTGTCAAATCATATCAATCAATCATGTTTGTTATAATCAAACTGACTGGAATATAAACAGTTTGATTCAGTTAGCACTCTATCACCAGCTGGTTATGTTAACTGAACCATTCATCACCACTTCAGTCTCTCCACACTCTTTATCCAGGTTGCCTGAAATGATTAAAAAAACAAAAAAAAACCCCAACAGATGTCGATATTGAGCAACACATAACACAGTGTTGACAGTGTCACACATCATCATCAACCCCTCACTAATCCAGCTAATAGCACCCTCCCTATTTACTGATCTCCTTACTACCAAATCAGGTGCGTTTGAGCTCCGCTGACACCTGACGTTTGAGAAGCCTAAAGGTTAGATTTTTGGTTGCATCTGTGATAGACTTTTGTAGCCAGAGGTGACCGTATATGAATGAGAGAACAGAGTGCTGGATACATATCACACGGTAACAGAACAGCAAAATCCTGTAACTTCAGAGGTAGCCTAGCAGACAACTAGAACTTCTCGAAACACAAAGAGGACATATTTACCCATATTTTCCTTGACAGCGCTCCAGAGGACCACAGCCAGAGATCTGGAGAGCTGCAGTCTCAGAACAGGTGAGAGTAATGCAGGTTTCTGGATCTGATCCCAGCACTGCACCGTATTCAAACACAACACCTGAGAAATGGGTGGGGGTGGGGGGTTGATTTATTTTTAAAACTCACAGATCACAGACCAGTTTACCATCTGTAGGCACAAACATCATAGTGAAATTCAAATATTTCAGTTTGACAGAAGAGTTCTGCAGCCTGAGATTCACCAACCTGCGTCTCTGCACCCACTGATGTCGAAGAACCTTTGAAACTGACGGCTGTCAGGACTGAATGTGACACTCATTAAATCGACTGTGATGCCATCAGCCAGAGCCTCAAACACCTGGACAGAAGCAAATAACCAAAATTACAACCAGAGCAAAGGCGACTGATTTCAGACACATTACAATGAAAATGTACTTTTTTGAGGTAAATGACCTTGTGAACTCTGAAACTGCAGCGGAAACCTGTTTGCATTAGACATTAAATAGACATGAAGGTCCTAACAGGTTATTTATTTCATCACATAACACCCACGTGTAGCTGTTTATATACTCACCACTGAACCGTATGCCAGTATTTCCACAATCAGGGCTGTTTGGGTCCCGAAGTTAACTGGGACGAAGCCGTACTGTAAAGAGTGAACAGAGAAGATTCAGATACTGTCAGGATATTTCATCTGAAAGCTTTCAGAAGTGTTTCCGTGATAAAATAGTTCAGTTTTTAAAGAGTGGACATGGACACTGCTCAGATTTAAGTCTTCAGAACAAAGAGCAACACCCACATTTTTACCATTGAGCTCCATGATCAACAACACATAGCATTCTATCTTGTTCCGAATCGTTGGGACTTTGTCGTAAATCAGTTTTTGGATTCGAGCATTTGGGTCTCGTATCCAAAACCTCACACGGTCTGTGTCGGGTGGAGTCCCCAAAAGACAGTTGCCTCCAGTTTCAGGGTTGAAAAAGCCGTCAAAACAAAATGCGATGTTTTCACTCATGAAGTTCACCTGTTAAAATCAACGAGACAACAAGTCAATAATATTAGCAACATCTTTTCTACAAACCCGGGAAACCCGGCTGAAACTCTGACGTCATCTCTCGAGTCAAAGCTGATTTCTTTATGATGGCAAAACCTGCAGCATAGACGGGCTGATGTTGATGAGGTCGAGGTCAAAGAGTTTGAACGGGTTTAATCTCGAAGTGTTTGCTGGGAAGATTCCTGGACAGCTGAAGTGTTGGAGTCAGAGCTGCTCAGGGTTCAGAGCTCTGGCTGTCCTTCAGGATGCTGCATCCGTTGATGGTCACATATTCAGCATCACTGAAGAGGCCATTAATGAGAGACGGTACTAAAGAGACGACCACACAGCATCAAGTCCAGCTGCCCTCTGAGGGCCTGATCCAATGTGACCTTCATTAAATGGTGACGTTCACTCAGTCTGCAGTCATCATCTCTGCCACAGGTGGAGATGATAGAATCATAAAAAACATCAACACTTAAGGATTCATCCTACTCACATATATTCGTTCATACTTCTGTCCGTAATATGTGATGGGACACGAGCTGATGTCTAGCACCGAAGAACGAGTGATTATCTGCAGAGCACCTGAAGACATGGAGACGTGAGAGGTGTGAGCTACAGCTGAGCTGTTTGGAAAAACAAGGAAAGCTGCAGGTGCGGATGCTGACTTCATGAATGGATAAAACGGTGTTTATTCACTGATGAATAAATATTTTCTGCAACTTTTAACACCAGTTGGCAGCACTTAAAACAAAGCTGGGTCACATTTATTAGATTATCTGCATTTAAAGCTTCCTTCATGCCTCATCACTTTCAGTCTTTCTGCTCTTTGTTTCTCCAATCATATTGTACATTCCGTATGATGACAATAAAGTCATTCTGTTCTATTCTATTCTCACACTCTTTGCTCTCTGATGTTCTTTGTACTCATGTAATGTGAGAACACATTTAGGTGTTGCTTACCTGCAAGTCCAATTAAAGCACGCAGGAAGAGAAGGAGGCGGAGCATTTTTGAAAAAGGCCAATCAGGTGACAGAGATCTGGAAGCGACACAGTTGGGACACCTGTGATTGGTCAGAAAATTGCAGAGGCGACCAGATGAAAAAGTAAGCTCAGCCTATACAAGTGATTGTCTTGTTTTTAAACATTATTTACTGAATAATATTTTTAAAATCCTTTAATACAACTGAAAGAAAGCTGGGTCGGTGAAATATACTTTATAAAAACATTTTAATGGAAATTCTGCACACTGTCTCGCTTCCCCTGAAATTTTTGCTGTCAAAAATCTCTCTTGGTCTCACAAGTTCCTCCCTCACCCAAATTTTTACTTCAGCAACCACCAATGTCGCACTCCGCTTTCCCTGCTGGTAGCTGTCACACAGGCTTCCAAAGGTTAGTAGGATTCCTCCAGCATGACGACTAAAAGCTCTGCTGAGTCGGGACTAAGAACTAGTGATGTGCGGATCGATACTGAAATATCGATACTTCCGATACCAGACCTTTATGCTTTAAAATTGATTTTCAAATTTTCAAGTATCGATACTTTGAATACTGCAGTCATTTGAGATAATGTATCGTATCAAGAACACATTAGAAAGTAACTAAATTATTGAGATCTTGGCTAAATGAGACGGCGTTGATGGGAACTACTTTTTCTTCTGCCTGGTAAATGTGTAATGCATTAAGACATAATGACCAATTGGGCAGAGCGATTGTGATAAAAACTGCTATGGTGAAATATAAAAAAACCTATACTAGAAAAGATGAATAAAAAAATACAATTTTACCAATAAAATATAGCTCATTTATTATCTACTTTATGTACTTTGTGTTATTTGTCAAATAATCATTCTAAAATATAGGTATATTGACAAACATGCAATTATTGTGGCAGTTAATGTTTGTATGTTGGTACTGTAGGCTGTTTGGAGATCAATCTAAGTAAGACTAAGCAATCAGTGTTGAATAGCCCTATCATTTGTTTTGCCCTGTGAATTTATGTCAGATTTTTGCACAAAGTATTGGTATCGGATCAGTATCGCCGATACCTGCTTGAATTTTACTCGGTATTAGATCGGAATGTGGTATCGAACTTCCCTACTAAGAATGTGCCGAATTTGCTATTTATAGTGAGTTTAAGTTTGTGTTGTGCTTAATTTTCAGGCATCAGTTTTTTTTTTTACAGAAAAAGTTCTAAAACTTAAACTGGTACATGTTGAATGATGAATATTGTACGAAATCACAACAGACAGCGTTTGAACTGACAAAGTGTACTGATACTGAAAAAAAAAATTGACATAAGTGACTTTAACGTGCTGATTAACGTCTCCATGCTCTTATATTTATCTGTCCTCACACAGACTTTGACAGATTTCATTGCTAAACTGGAAGATTATTGAAATTGCTGCCAAAGTTTGAAGCCTTCAAAATGCAGACAAAACAAATTGAACTACAATTATATAAAATATACACTGATTCACATAAAGCATCATTTCATAATTGATATGTAGTCCCACAGACCTGCATGTAACTCAGTCTGTTTGTTTTTTATTAGCTGGCTGTCGGGGCTCTGAAATGTGACTGTATCCACTGAGTGGTCTCGCTGTGTTTTCCAAGAGGCAAAGTATGAGCACGAGTGTAGAGAGGAGGAGCGCGCAGCTCGTCTTACCTTGTGCGGATCTGATGGAGGATGAGAAGGATGAAGGCTGCCACGGGTGGCCAGATTCAGCTGTTGTGTCTCTGTGTGAAGACTACTGCTCTCTCTCTATTTCTTCGTATGTGCATCCTCTGGGCTGTCCACACACCAGGAGGGAAGAGGTGGAGGTGGAGTCCACAATGGAGCTACCTGATGTGAGCCTCGCTCTACACATTCAGCATCCCGAGGCTCAACACCATAGGGAAAAATAAAATGTGAGCTTTAGTTATTTAAAAAAAAAAATACTAATTATATATCTGAAATCACTATTTCTAAAACAAAACAGTTAAAACAAGAAAACAGTTAATTTTAGAAAAGCGATCGTAGTTCCTCCTACATTCAGAGAACGTGTGAGAACGCGTGCTGCAGCAGGCACTGCCAACAGGTTCTCAAGTTCTATCTCACATTAAGTTTCAGGAACTCTGCCCTACGTCAGCTTTGGAGATAAGAAGAAAAAAAAATATCTCTGCACTATCAACATGCAGCCGGGCTGTCCTTGGGGTCCATCATAAACTCATAACATCCAGTGCTGTCACTGAGCGGAGGTCACTGCACTCCCGAAGGCTCCACTGAGGCCTCACCAAAGAAAATCCCCCTGAAAGTCTGTCACAATCTTCTCTTTGTTGATATCAAATTAACACCAAATTCTGTTACTATAATTTTTTTTTAATTAGTGTCTGTTGGCTGTTGGGGCTCTGACATGCAGATGCGTCCACTGAGTGGTCTCGCTGTGTGTTCAGAGGCAAAACAAGAGTGCAGATAAGTAAGTAAGTAAAAATTTATTTGTATAGCACATTTCAGCGGCAAGGCAATTCAAAGTGCTTTACATCATAAGATAATCAAGCACATGTGCATTAAAATCATTAAAAGCATTAAAACATCATATCATCACACATAATCATAGAAATCATAATCATACGGAGTGTGTAATAAGATGTTTTGTTGTGTGGAGGTGTGAAGAGGACGGGCATGCAGCTCGTCTTACTTTCTGCAGCTATGATGGAGGATGAGGAGGATGAAGGTGGACAGATTATCTGTGGTTGGAAAATAAACTCAACAAATCTATTAAATGATTATGTTTAAATTAAAGGAAGCATGATGAAACGTCATCATGAAAGAAGTCAAAATCCCATCAAACTCAAAACAAACTCTATTTTGATTGGCCCTTGTTACCACAGTAAAAACCCACATTACAGATTAACTTTGACATCAGCAGAATAGAACAAAAAAAACAACTTTAGGAAATTGAAGAGAAAGTTTTCATATAATATACAATAATGACTTTAATTTGAATGTTTTTTGTTTGTTGATTTTAGTTTACTTTTTACTTTTTCTTCAGTCACACAAAAAGCAAATGATCCAAACAACTTACCTTCAATTTAATAAAAGAAAAGAAAAGAAAAAAGGAGAAAAAATATTTTGTGACCTTCACCCTAAAGAGCATATTCATTCAGTCATATAGGTTCGTAAAATATATTGAGATTTTCTTTTTGATAAAAAAAATAACGGATTACACGTTTTCATATCTGACATTATTCCACAGCTGAGCTCCAAGAACAGACGAGCATCTCCGTCTGAACCCTTTTCTGGCCTTCAGTACAATAAACTTACATTCATCTCTTAGATTGTGTTTAGTTTCCTGAAGTACAAAATATTTTTGGTCTGGCGGGGTCTTTGATTTTGCATTGAAGATTATTTGAATTCTTTTCTAATAAACTCAGTCTTTAAATTTCCTAAGATTGGATTTTAGATGGACTGGACTGGATTCATGGTAGCCTGCCTTATTGATCAGGCTCACTTTTGCAATAAAACCATATCACTGATTAAGGTTGTCTTTGTGTTATTAACATGGCGCTACCTGTTGTCAGTTAAAACCCCTGAGAACGTTGCATCAGAAACTCTTGCAATTTGAGCACCACTGATTTTAAGTTTTAGCTCTTTAAGTACCATAAATTTAGTTTTTGTTATACCGAGAGACAACTTGTTAACATCAAAACAAGCTCTGAGTAGCTTCAGTTCCTCTTCTATTAACATTATTAACAATTTTTACCAGAAGAAACTATTGTTGTGTCATCTGCAAACATAATAAATTATATTTAATTTATAAAAACGATAAATAGTTTTGGACCCGTCACAGAACCTTGTGGTATTCCGTGTTGCAGTCATAAATCCAGAAACTGGATTTTCTGTTGTACGTTTTACTTTTTACCCAAAAATAAACAGTTCCTCTGATCTCACACTTGTCAAGTTTTTCCAGTATCTGTCTATGATCAACACTATCAAAAGCTTTTGTTAAATCCATGCATGTACCTATTAAAAATCAATACCAAGAGCAGATTTTCCTAAATCCAAAATGTTGTTCACGCAGCAATTTTTTTCCCCAAAAGAAGATCCAACTGTTAAACAAAAAGTAACAAAAATATTTTTGAAAATTGTTAAAGGAGAGAAATGGCTTTATAGTTTTCCATATTACTTTAATTTGATATTCAGCAACAGAACGATACAAAACGTGTATGAACTGAAAAACCGTCTCCAGATAAGATGATGCTTCCACTGTGGATTTACTTTGTGATTGAAATGTCCGATTGAAGTTTTGCCAAATTAAAAAAAAAACATAAGGTGAAGCAGGTCCGTTCATTAAATGGTTATCATAAAGTTGATTTATTGAGAAAAAAAAGGTGAAAGGCTTTAGCTATAAGAGAATAAATATGAGATATCTAGCTAGGAATGTGCAGGTTTTCATTTGTAACTTTTTTTTTAATTAAAAACTTTAAAAAGTTGCAGTTGCTAACACAAGCACAGAAAAAAGGATTTTTCTTTTTGTTTTTTCCCCTAATGTTCATAACTTATTTTCTTGTGTTATCTTTGGACTGCTTCATGGACACTGCTTTTTGCCCGCTCCGTACCTGGACGGTACAGTATTTGCTCCGCTGCCTGCCTCTCTATGTGTAACTAATCTGAAGAAAGGGAAAAATTAAGGCTTGTTATACATGCAACAATATTCAATATGCTGACAGATTTTAGAATGTCAATCTAGAGTGGAGTGTCTCAGGGTCTTGGTCACGAGCGAGGAGAGAGACAGACAGATGTGGTGTCTGCTGTGAGGTGGATGCTGTAGCGATCTGTTGTGGTGAAGAGAGAGCTGAGCGTGAAAGCAAAGCTGGGCAGTCTGTGTTCCTCCCCTCATTCATAGCCATGAGCTCCAGGCAGTGAACAAAAGATGGAGAAAGTGCAGATCCAAGTAGTGAAAATGAACTTCTTCTGATGGAGGAGTTCAGTCATTTGGGCTGGGGCTCAGAGTAGAGCTGCTGCTCCGCCACACGGAAAGGCTAGCGTTGTGGTAGTTCTTTCATCTGACTGTGATGCCTCCTTTGGGCCTCACAGACTAGGTGTTTCAGGCATGTTCTGCTGGGGTGACACACCATGGAAGACCCTGAGCATGCTGCACAGATCACATCTCTCAGCTGGCTTGGGAATGCCTCAGTGTCCCACCAGCAGAGCTGGAGGAGGTGGTCCAGGACAAGGAGCTCTGGGTGCCTCTGCTTGGACTACTGCCCCCCAAGCCAGACCCAAATAGGGAGCAGAAAATGGATGGATTTTAAAAGCGTGACCATCCTATGATATGAATGATGAACATGAACTATGAATAAGTTTCTCATATCTTACAATGAAAGGTTTCTTCTATTAGCTTTACTTCAGAACTGTTGCATCAGGAGGGAAGAAAAGTTTTTAAAGACAGTCAATTTATCCACTGTTTGCATATCATATGATGCATTTGAGTACACAGTGTATTTGCAATTTATCATACTAACATTATGTATGTGTTATCTGTCCTTGACACAAATACTACTGTGAGCATGTAATCAGTATACGTCAATGTGGAGTCTGAATCAAGCAGCATGAGACGTGTTCAAACATCATAATTTTTTAAATTACAGCCTATTCAGGCTCACATTGCTTTTTGTTTCTTTTCTCATTAAAGTAAAAGAAAAAGAAATTACAAAAAGCAGCAAAAAGAACCTGTATGATATGTGCCTGCATGTATGTCTTGAAGTGTCGTGAGCGGGTCGGTGAATTGCACTCTGCTTGACAGCTACAAACCACAGCTCCCTCATTAATAAAGCTCCAGATGTTTTGGTCAAAGAGACTCTTTTTACTCGCTTGTCATAGTTTTAGCATTAACTTACAGACAGTATGTGGAAGAGAGCCAGAGATGAATGAAAACAGAACACTTGGACACTATCAGATTTGCGGCTGAGGAAAGTATAATCAAAATTTAGAATGTTAGCAGAAAATAATAAATGTTATATAGAGAGTGCATTAAAAGACAAACTGCTTTACGAAAATAAATAAATAAACGAGTTCCCAAGGATTGATGCAACACAAATACCCGATAGTTACATACAATAACACAACAGGTCGAGAGATCAGGGGTTTCCAAAGGTATGACAAAAAAGGTTTGCTTTTTTTCGCCTCCAGCCTGAGAGCAGAGGTGTGAACATCTGTGTTGGGGGTGGGTAGAGTCCTTGAGAATGGAGGCCCAGAAGGGGAGTGGAGTCTTACCAATTCTTTCAGCAGTCTTCACCACTCCCTGCAGGTGTTTGCACTCCATAGCATTAGGGTTGCTGTACCAAACAGTCATGCAGCTGGTAAAGATGCTCTCAACCATGCAGCTGTCAGTATCCTCCCTCCTGTAGGGCATGTCGTCCTGCCACCAAAAAGGTCGTAGGAGAACTGGGTGGAGAGGAAAGGGCTGAGGGTGCACTGAGTGCTCATGTTTGTAATAATGCTGACATTGTGTTGACAGACTCGGACCTTCCAGTCAGAAATGTAAACAGTGTTTCGTTTTGTGTCGAACTCATCTGATTCTGCCATCATGTTCTAGATGTCTGCAGTGTCTGGACGAGTCTCCCTCCTCTCCACATTAACGTGGACATTTTCCCTCATATCTTCTTCCAGCGGTAAGGTAGTGACGAGAACACAGAGTTTAGAAAATCGCATTGATCAATATCTGAGGTCGAAATGCAAAGGACAGTGGACAGCTGATCGTCACTGAGCAAGGATTTGTGACAGGATTTGTTAAACATCATTACTAAGAATGTTTTTCACATATGACGATAGATCCAAAGAGAACCAACATCGTCTGAGCACGTCGCCTTATGTGGACAGTTCTCCTCTTTGAGAGAAGAAAATCTAGCAGTGATACTGACTTGAAGCGTTCTTCCAACAGTGAATCAAAAGTGTTCCAAACTGTGTGTTGGTGCTCTTGCCTTGATAAAGTTAACTTTTTTTCATTACAACATCCATAATAATATGGTTGCATTTTAGCACTGACCTACACAACATCTCCTGGTGTACAATACAATGTAAAAATATCAATCTCCATTCTGGGTTCATTCCAGTCACTTTATCCTGCATCCGCTTCAAAAGTCAGACATTTTTCACTCTCACATTTGGACAGCCATCAGTTCGAACACCTGCCATTTTAAGCCCCAGCCCATCCAAGCATGCAGTTTTATAGAAATCTGAAATAAATTAGTTTACACACAAACAGGTTCTTTGTAAGGTTTTAATTTGCCTTTGCAAAAGGGTCAAAGAACAGCAGAGAGTACAGAAGCAATCTGCATGGCATTTGACAAAGGATAGCAAGCACAGAATTGTTATTTACCTGCCATGGTTGCAGAATACAGAGCATTGCATTCCAAAGATTAGATTAAAACTATATTGATCCCTTGGGGAAGATCCCGTCAGGGAAATTAGGTTTCAGAACACTCATCCAGAGAAGCCAAATGTATATTACGTTAGCCTAATAGCATAATTGCCTAAGTCATATTTTGGCAAATTTTGAGATACCGGCCTAATTCTACTCTGCTAACAGTGTAGATTCATTTAGATAGAAATCTCAATTTTGGCCAAAATATGACTTAGGCAATTATGCTATTAGGCTAACAATATGTCCTCCTTCGACACTCCAGCCAGGCACGTCATCTTCCACCTTCACAGGAATCCATAACGTAGCCAGCCGGGAATGTCAATAGGAAGGGGACAAGTGATCTGTGGCGTTGCAGCCTGACAGAGTTGTAAAAAACTTGTAAAAAATCCATCTTGTGTGTAAGATTATTCAAAATTCTTGATAATATCAGACAGTTTGGGATTTAATATTTTCATTGCAGTAGCTTTCTGCTTCATCCCTGAATCTGCTTCTGCAAATTTTCAAATCTTGTTTTTCTGCTTGTAAGTGGGAGTTTGTTGCTTATGCTTGCCTCCTCTGCCTGCCGTGATTGTGTCCAGTGAAATGAATTGAATCGCCCAGTGAAGCCAATCCAGACTGTATAGCAACTCAAGCAATCTCCAGGCGTTGTTAGCGTGTGAAGTTCTGCATGAAGGAGCAGACGCATTGAGTTTGCGTAGATCATAGACGTTGGAATTGGGCGTGACGGGAGCTAAGGAGGGCTTTAGCGCTAAACTTATCCGACTTGTGCGATCACATTTAATTGGAAATGTATTACAATGGGACCAGATTTTTCATCCGAGGTAAGCGAAAATCTGGCTTGTTTGATCCAACTTGGGAGATGATTTTTACTGGAATTAACATTAGGAACAATCGGGAGCTGCAGAAGGCATCCGATCAGAGCAAAAATCTGATTAGTGTGACTTTGACTTAGATGATGTCTAAGATTTCACTCTGGAAATTAAAGAATCCAATTTAGGTAATGATTTGGATGATTTCACGCCAGTGTTTTCTTGTATGCAGATGATGTTCCCCTTACTGGCCAACTCCAAGGATACTTGAAAAGCACAATGAATTTGCTAAGACGTTGCTGGTAAAGATGGAGGTTAGCACTGAGCTGAATTTAAATGACATGTATGTATCTAAACAACTGGAGGAAAATTAATCAATAGATGACAAGAGCAAAGCAAAAGTTTCATTCCACACTTAAACAGCACAGAACACCACTCGAAATCATTCCTACCTGTGACCATCAAACCCTAGAGCACATGACTATTTTTATTTCATTTCAATTATTTTAAATTACACATAAAATTGTCTTAACTTTGGAATATTTAATTTTAATGTTACATTGACATTTGCCTTAGTTTTACCTATTTTATGTATTTGTTCATGTAGAATTTACATTTTCTATGTTTCATATACACATTTTGAGTGAGCATCTGTAACACAACCTGATTCTCGTTCTGAAACTGATCTGAACCCAAATTTATTACGATGTCATATCTATTGATCTGGCAACAGAAACTCTTCCTGTGGCCCATGAGGTTTACATGCTGCATGTTCATGCTGCTGCAAATTCACACCCAGTTTGAGTCATCTGAAGATTCCATTCAGAATGTTCTTTAACATCTGCAGCTTGATGTTCTTCTGTCATCACATCAAGTCATTGACAGAGTGACACGAAGACTATCGGCAGGCCACTCACAGCCTCCCCATAGATACATAGATATATTTGATATATTATGATGGCACCTAAATATATATATATATATATATATATATTACTACTACTACTACTACTACTACTACTACTAATACTACTACATTATTTATAAAGCACTTTAAAAACAACAACAAAGTGCTGTGCAGATACAATCAAGCAACCAACACACTTCAAAAACAAGAGAACAAGGACAACAAGAAAAAAAACACAAACAGGAATAATAAAGTCTCAACATGTATTAAAAGCCAAAGAATAAAAATGTGTCTTAAGAAGGGTTTTAAAAGTAGACAACGAAGGGGCACTTCTAACATGTAGTAGGGGACCAAAGATTGAGCCCTGCGGTACCCCATAGAGTAAGGGAGTGGATGAGGATTCTTAATCAGATTCTTACAGACATGGTTCTGCCTGGCAAGTAAGACCTAAACCATTTTAATAAGGTACCACTAAAGCCGAGTTGGGTCTGCAGGCGAGCTAATAAAATACTGTGGTCCACCGTGTCAAATGCAGCAGTTAGGTCTAGGAGAACAAGAACAGCATAATTCCCAGCATCATTTGCCCTAAATATATAATTTAATACTCTCACTAAAGCAGACTCCATGCTCTGCGGGGTTTTAAAACCAGACTGAAAAGCCTCCTTAATGTTGTGTTCATCTAAATAGGGCTTGACCTGAGAAAGAACAACTTTCTCTAAAAAATTTTTAAAATAAAAGGTAACATAGAAATAGGTCTAAAATTTGCTAAAACAGTTTGGTCAAGGCCAGGTTTCTTAAGGACAGGCTGCACCACGGCGTGCTTAAAACTCACAGGAACAATATCTGACAGCAAGCTACTGTCAGATACCCAATGGCTTAATATGTTCAACTACATCCTTTAAGAAGGTCAGATTCACTGGTTCAAATTTATCATACACAGCTGAATATAGAGTCATACAGGAAGTGTCGACAAGTGTCGAAATAAGGGCTTTTGCAGCAGCAACCTTATCTACGAAAAAGTGCATAAGATCATTACATGTTTCAGAACAGACAGACATATATATATATATATATATA
>VUQJ01031210.1:8787-23108 GCA_015108635.1 Andinoacara biseriatus | reverse complement strand
TATTTATGTGAGCTAATCAATTTTAGTAAATGCTACTAAACGTGTTTGATACATTGTACTAAGGTTCTAGGTTAACACAACTAAACATGTATAAATGACTATTTTAAGCTAAATTTACATGTAAAGCAAATAAACATTTAAAGCTATTTATATTTTTTTAATTAATTCATTTTTGAAAATTAATATCTGGGTTAAAAGTGTACCCCGGGGCCTCCTCCCAAAGACCTTCTCATGAATCTAATTCTGGACTTTAGTTTTCTCAACTGGCAGCTTTAATGCATCACAGGATCTCTCACACATTGTAAATTTTGTCATTCTTAAGCCATGTTGGTGGCAGAGTTCACATAATTGTGCATCACCCATTTGTGAAGGCCTTGAAGGAGCAAAAAGGATAATTCATAGTGACTAATAATCTTCTGTCTTTTCTTCCATATGCAGATTACTTTTGATTTTTCTTTGTTGTGAAATTCAGTATCATATTCTCCTAAAGATGATTATCACTGATCCTTCCAATGTTTCGCCAACACTTGACTTTAAGTCCCACATTTAGTAATGAATGTGTAACTCCTTTTTCGGGAAATGAATAGAGCCTTGCATAAAATAAAACAAACAAAAACACACAGTAAATAATAACAGATGATAGAGAACAAAATACACTTTATTAGGTACACCTACTGGGCTGGACCCCTTTTCCCTTTGGAACTGCTTAATTCTTAGTGGCATACATTCAAAAAATATGCTGGAAACATTGCTTAGAGATTTTGCTTTAAATTGACGTGATGGCATCAGGCACTTGCTGCAGGCACTCTGAGCACAGAGAGCACATTGTCATTTAAAGAAAAATCAGTTTGAGATAATTTAGCTTTGTGACATAGCGTGTTCTGATCATCAGAAGATGGTACTGATGCCACCAGACTAAACCATTGATACAAGGCAGGATGTATCCATGCTTTCATGTTGTATATGTCAAAATGTCACAGCAGAAATCTAGACTCATCAGACCAGGCAACATTTTTCCAATTTGTTAGTGTCCAGTTTTGGTGAGCCTATGTGAACTGTATTCAGTTCAGTCAATTCAGTTTTATTTATATGGTGCCAATTCACAACAACAATTGCCTGAAGGAGCTTTAGGGTAAAGACCCGACAATATCAAAAGCCTCAGTTTTCTGTGGCTCATCCGCTTCAGGGTTCAGCATGTTGTGCATTCAGAGACGTTCTCCTGCATACCTTGATTTGAATTACTGTTGCCTTTCTATCAGATCAAAGCAGTCTGGCCATTCTCCTGACCTCTGGCATCAACAAGACATTTTCACCCAGAGAACTGCTGCCCACTGGATATTTTCTCTTCTTTGGACCATTCTCTGTAAACCCTAGAGATGGTTGTGTGGGAAAATTCCATTAGATCAGCAGTTTCTCAAATACTCAAACCAGCCCATGTGACACCAACATTCCCCATTCGGATGCTCAGTTTGAGCCGTGTCGGCATGCCTAATGCAATGAGGTGTTGCCGTGTGATTGGCTGATTTGATCTTTACATTAAGGAGTGGTTAAACAGCTGTAACTAAAAAAGTCACTGGTGAGTGTATAATGTCTGATAAATACTTTACATTAACAAACATCTGAATTGATTTTAATGTTGTCAAAATAGTAAAATATATAAGCCCGCCTTTGATATTTACCGTTAAAACATGCTAAATGGGGAACTTTAAATCCTTTTTGATATTGCCATCAGCTTTATGCTAATAAATATAAGAAAAAACATCTCAGTGTAATTTTGAGTGTAATCTTTTGAAATCAACATGTCATTTTGAACACTTGTCGCTGTTTGTTCCTTTAACTGTATTCTTCTGTGACTAACAGGAACTACAGAATGTGCTTTACAGTTCCCTGAGCCCTACTCTTACTGGGACACACTGATGAAGATCTGCGTCTTCATTTTTGGTTTTGTGGCACCTGTTATCATCATAACTGTCTGCTACACCCTAATGGTCATGCGGCTGAAGAGCGTCCGGCTGCTGTCAGGCTCACGCGAAAAGGACCGCAACCTGCGCCGGATCACTCGTCTGGTGCTGGTGGTGGTTGCCGTCTTTGTGGTGTGCTGGACACCCATCCACATCTTCATCCTGGTCAAGACGCTGTCAACCAATGTGCCCGAGACGACCGCTGTCATGGCTGCCTACTTCTTCTGCGTGGCGCTGGGCTACACCAACAGCAGCCTTAACCCCATCCTTTATGCTTTCCTGGATGAGAACTTCAAGAGGTGCTTCAGGGACTTTTGCTGTCCTGGAACACAAGGACAAAGTGACTGTCAGGGAGTAAGTCGCGTGAGAAGCACCCTGCGGGATCACTCATGCCCCACAGAAGCTCGGCGAGGTGTGAAGCAGGCCAGGCCCGTATGACTAGCCATGGACATGTCCTCTATGCCCTATCAGAGCTGGGAGGACTCCAGTGAGCTGGGCTTAACTCAAATCACGACTGCTATCTGAGATAAAAGCCAGAGGCAGGGATCGATTTTAGTCTGCATCCAGCACATTGGTCAAATAAGCCAAAAACATGTTCACTTAAAGGATTAGCCTGGTGCTAATCTATATTTTTCTCATATCACTCAAATCCCACGAAAAGACCAAAACCAACAAAGATTTGAGGCTACCAATTTTATGTACAATATTCTGCTCCAATGAATAGTCACTAAAGCCACTGAAAATAGTCCTCAACGAATACAGTGCTGTTTGAGACTACAGAACACAGATGATTAATCCTTTAAAGAATGAACTGTATATAATTGTGCACAGAGGGGACTTATTTTTTAAAAGAAGAATAGACATGAATGGGCTTCAGTTTAGGTTAAATCAAAAAATTATTGATAGAAAGATGAACCTGTCAATGGTTTTGGTATTTAGGTATAAAAGATGGACATAGTCACATCTTGTTTTGTGGACTCCCACTTCAAAGTAACAAGTTTTACATTGTCATTGTCATCATGATGTTGCCTTTCTTATTGTTATTTTTTGTTGTCAGAAGAGACCATATTTAGACAATAGGTTGTTGTGCTAAGTTATTAGTTAACATAAATAGTCAAGAACAATGCATCTCTTTAAGCCTTAATCCAATTTACAAAAGTGTGTTATTTACAAAAATATTACTCACTAAAACAAAAAAATCACCCCCGTGTAGTTGTTGTTTTTTTTGTTTTTTTTAGCAGGCTGTAAACATGTTTGATTTTTGCGGTAAAGTATTTTAACACCTATGGAGGTGGGACTTGGTTTTGGAACCAGCCTCAAGTGGCCATTTGAGGAACTGCAGCTTTTGGCACATTTTCATTTGTCATTGTCAATGGCAGAAATGCAAAGATGATGACAAATGTTCATATACAATAAACCAAAAGTTTTCGTGTGGCAGCATTCACATTTTTGTTTACCTGACCCGTATTTTGTCCCGAACTTTCATATTAACATGAATAGGATCAAAAGATCTTCAGAAGCAGGATAAGAAACAAGTGACCATCCCTGGTTATTTTGGGAACAATGTGCATTACTGTATATCATTGTTTTATATGTGTGCATTGTAGTTCAATGCTTTGGTTTTTAAAATCTTTAAATAGAAATCTCACTTTGACAGTTAACTAATAGAATAGTAATTAGAAAATGAACAGCCACTCAGGGATAAATCCTCTCATATTCACGACTTAAATGCTGAAGAGAGTGAATCAAAGTGTTTTCTCCTTGACCCGCTGGTTGACTTTGACGACAGCTTCATTGTCAAAACATCAGCCGGTATTGTTCTTTTAAGCTGAACTGCATCAACTCTACCTTTGAACATTTACAGCTGTGATGCTGCTGTCTCTATGAGAAAACAGGACACAGTGTCAGCCTGTTCTCATCCTCACTGAAGTCAGAACTACATGTGAAAACTGGGCAGAGGGCTTTTAGGCAATTGCCTTCAGGACAACAATGCATTGTATCTACTCAACAGTGCTTTCAGCATTTAGTGCAATTTAATGTCTGTACTATAAATTTCTGCTCAACCTGTTGTCATTCTTTGGGCTTGGTAAGTGTGCATTTGTGAGTGTAAGTGCTGATAAATAGCTAACAGGCTGAAAAGTGACACTAAGCATTTGATTTAAACACAACACAGCTTTGCATACATTTTTAATTGGCTACAGTGATTCTGAAATGAATAATGATCATCAGTCTTTGACTGTACACAAATACTGAAGTTGTTTGTTTTTTTAATGGTGTATTAAATTCCTTCGATTTCAGATGGTTCAAAGTGCTTTGTAATGGTGTGTAGGAAGTCTTTCGTTCATCTTGTTCAAATTTACTGACTTGTCTTTGTTTCCTGAACTTATTGTTGTAGCTGATCTAGTAGACATCGGTCAACCAGATTTAATCAAATAAATTCCTATATGTAATGTATTTACCTGTTTCTGATAAAGATATAGTAGCTACAGCAGAAGTTGTGATTTGTGCCTTGTTTGTGTGCCTTATCTTCAGCATCAGCCATTGTGCTTGTTCTAAATCTGTAGTTAGCTTTTAGCAGTTACATTTTAAGGCTATTAAAGTGTAGTTTTGTTCCATGTGAGCTTAACTCTTAAAGATGTTGTAGCATTATGTAACACAATTAACATCTTACAGAGGATATATATATATATATATATGGTTATATGTTTCTTTTAATTATTCCGCTAATGCTATTAAGTTATTTGATGCAGCACAATATCAGCTGAATTCAGACCAGTTCAGAGCCTCGTGTATGTTTGATGCTGCTGTTGTGTTTGTTGGCTATTTTGATGTATGTTTTAGTTTTGGATGTCAAAAACATGTTTCATACATGCACAACTAAATCACAATAAAGCTGCAAAATGTGAGATTTGTGATCGGCACAAAGAAGAGCTTCAGTTCAGTCTTTAATTATATCAGTGTGGGCACAAGGACGTGAAACATGAACAGACAGCAAAGATCAGGCATTTGACTGTAGCCCACCTCCACAGTGCTTCAGTTTTTCAATGTATTATTAAGTTAATTCAACTCAGATACAAAGTTCATGTTTCTATGGTGAGCACACTAAGGGAGAGGCAGAAGTCCAAGGCTGGTTGTGCTAATTGTATGGCATTTTGTGTTGTCGGCATCACAGAGGAATTTGCTCTGACTGTAAATTCAGCCCCCGGGCAAGGAGCTTAATGATATGTCAGCACTGCTGTAAAAGACAGCACAGAGGCACTAATCATGGCAGCACAGGCACAAGCTCTGAGCCCAAGATCGATAGAGGCTGGGGTCTACTACACAAGGCAAGACCCCTGGTGCAGGCTGTGCAGAGATGCGCGAGACAATCCAGCACATAATAGCAGGGTGCAAGATGTCAGCAGGCAGGGCATACATGGATTCCCATAACTAAGTGGCTGGTATAGTATACAGGAACATCTGTCCCAAATATGACCTGGAAGTCCCGGGGTCAAAATGGGATGTGCCTCCATGGGTGGTAGAGAATAACCGAGCTAAGATTCTGTGGGACATCCAGATACAGACAGACAAACTTCTGATGGCTAACCAGCCAGACATATTGGTGGTGGACAAACACTGGAAGAGAGCCGTAGTGATAGATGCTGCAATACGAAGCGATGACAACATTAAGAAGAAACATGAGAAGCTCCATAAATACCAAGAGCTGAGAGAAGAGCTGAAGAGGATGTGGAAGGTGAAGGTAACAGTGGTCCCCGTGATAATCGGAGCACTTCCTGATGTATTTGTTGTTTCGTCTAGGATAGTGGTTCTGACACTCACTAGTCCTCGGCCTTCTTCCTTCCGCTTAGCGTACAGTCTCAGGGTGCTGGATTTGGGGTGAAACCCTCCATATGTGGTAAGGAGCTTTCTTGTCTTGACATCAGTGGCTTCTGTTTCCTCCTTTGGGTATCTTATTATTCCAGCAGAGTATCTGACAGCTGGACGGGCATAGATGTTGATAGCCCGGATCTTGTTCTCCTCATTCAGCTGACTCCTTAGGACTTGCCTTACTCTCTGCAGGTACTTGGAGGTTGCAGCTTTCCTAGCGGTCTCCTCATGGTTCCCATTTGCCTGTGGGATTCCAAGGTACTTGTACCTGTCTTCAGTGTCTGCAATGCTGTCTTCTGATAGCGTAATCCCCTCAGTTCTGACTACTTTTCCTCTCTTAGTAACCATCCAACGACACTTCTCCAGTCTGAATTACATTCCGATATCATTGCTGTAGATCCTGGTGGTGTGGATCAGTGAATCAATATCTCGTTCACTCCTGGCGTACCGCTCGATGTCATCAATGTACAGGAGGTGGCTTGTGTTTGCTCCATTCCGTAGTCGGTATCTGTAGTCAGTCTTGTCAATGATCTGGCTGAGGGGATTCAGGCCTATGCAGAACAGTAGTGGGGACAGAGCATCTCCTGGGTAAATCCCACACTTGATGTTGGGATTTACCAAGTTGGCCTCTAGTGTTTTTCTCCACGTTCCCACTGAGTTCTTGATGAAGGCTTTTAGGGTCCTGTTGATCTTATATAGTTGTAGGCATTCCAGGATCCATGTGTGCAGCATAGAGTCATAGACTTTCTAGGTGGTGCAAAGAATATTTGTAACACAGGAGAGGCACAAACAAAAAATGTCATTCTGCTGAGGAGAGCATGAGATCAGAAAATGGTCATGAAGCTGAATAATAAAAAATGAATATACTGAGAGTCAGCTGGAAAAGACAAAGGCAACTTCCTGACTGCAACCACTGCACGGCTAAGAATGAGACACTTTATTTTTCAAACACTATCATCAGCTGTGCAGGTTTGTATTTACTTTTCATTACAAAAGGACATTTTTCATTATTTCTGGTTGGCATTTGTGAAAGGCTTGTGGATGAGGCAGCACTCTTCACTGCAGCTGACAGCTATAATGGTGCACAGATAACATGGATTCTGGGGGATTTTAGAGACAAATTAAATCAATCAGTCCTTGCCTGGATTGTTGAAGCTGACAGCTATAATCACAAAGATTACTGCATTTTTCTACTCTCTGTCTCCCAAGGTGCAAGTGCATTAGCAAGTCATTACATTTTGCCAGGTTCAGTAATAAGGATTGCCATCTAATAACGATTGAACAGGTGCCCACTCATTGCTTGCCTCAGAAGGCATATGCTAAAGATAAAAGTGGTGGGGAAAAACAGGATGTGAATATTAGGTTATGTGTATTAGTACTATATCTAATTATGCCATATTAACAGGTCATTGACAACTTTTTAAAATAGTAAATGGTAAATGGACTAGTTCTTATATAGCGCTTTTCTACTCTGACTGAGCACTCAAAGCACTTATACAACACGTAAAAAATGGCACCCAGTGTAAAGGGTTTATTACTAAGTGAGGGCATATATATAGATTTCTCACTACATGAAGACCAGCAGGTTGTGAAAGGTAAATAACGTGCTGGAGAGGAGTTTTTGAGAATGTAGGGAGCTAAAATGTCAAAACAAGTGTCATGCATGCTGATGCACGATACAATGTAACCCAAAATAAGAGCTTCAGACCTAATATAGATTATATTCCCTGAGCATCACTTCACCCAAACTACGAAAAGTGTCTTCTTCATTTTCGTTTTCTTCATTCAGCTGCTCCCTTTAGGGGTCGCCACAGCATGTCATCTGCATGTCCTCCTTCACTACATTCACAAATCTTCTCTGTGAGCTTCCTCTTTTCATCCTACTTGGCAGCTCCATAATCAGAATCAGAATCAGAATCAGAAGGTTTTATTGCCATATGTGTGAAGAGGTTCACAACATTAGGAAATTGCTGCGGTACTTGGTGCTTACATAAAAAACAATATAACTATAAATACTATAACACAATATTACAAATATACAATACAGAGCTAATCAGCATTAGCGGTCATTGTCCCTACATTTAAAGTTAACCAAGCATATATGTCTGTGTGCTGTGCGAGCACCCCAGAGTAACCCACACAGGCACCTGCAAATGTGCAAACATGCAAAGGCTCCAACTGACAAGTGGGTTCATATCCAGAACCTAAAAAATAATACAGGAGGCAGGAATCATTTATCTGCATGACCGACACCTTTCCTTGAACTTCAATTTGAGTTTAGGACCTGATCACTTGTACAACTGAGAACAGATCTGTAAAGCATTAGTAAGGGATTTTATAACTTCCAAACCCCTGATAAAAAGTGTCATATTATAAAGCAGTACCAAGTTTTGTATAAGTACACATTTCAATGTAATTTGACTCTGTAGAGCAGCATTTTAGTCACTGGGAATTATTCATTAAAATCAGTAAATATTAATATATTCCTGAAACAGCCGGATTATTTAAAAAAAATCTACATAAAAGCCTACATTTTATCTGCGGGGAGGAGTAACAAAGACTGATGATGGATGCTGTCTGTGGGGACAAAAGAGATCCTCTGCAAGCCGCGGTGCCTCTGCTCACCACTAAGTGGCAACGGTGCGTCTAAACTGTCATTGGTCAGAAGCGTTTACACCAACCAATGGGATCTTTTTGCGTCTGGACAGTTGCTTCCGGGTGTCTTCAATGAAGAAATCCTTTTGCATTTGATGCATTTTGTGTTTTCTAAGAAAAGCTAAAGGCTGACGTTTAGAAAATGAACAGAATATTTGGACGAGGAAAACCCAAAACGCCTCCTCCAAACCTGTCGGACTGTATCGGCACTGTGAGTACTGTCAGGCTGCGAGGTTTTGTTGTTTATCTTCTTATTGTGTGACCTAAAGGTAGCGGTGCTTAGCTAGCATGGTTACAAAAGGCTTGTCAAAACAGCAAATCGTGCCAGCTCGCCCAGAGGCCACAGTTAATCAGCACTTTCTGCTGGAATAAAAGACAAACGGCGCCTCTCCTTTCACACTCAGCCTCGTTTGAACTGTCAAGTAGGGATGTGTTCGCTAACCACAGCTCTCAATTGTGTTGCAGGCTTTCACCTCTCTGTTTTCTTCTAATGCACCCACATACAGACAGGGCGTTTTAGCACAGTGTTTTGTCTGCCAGAATGCTGGTAATCATTACATCTAATTATCTCTTCCTCGCTCCAGGTGGATGCAAGGTCTGAGTCCATTGAAAAGAAAATTGGCAGGCTAGATGCGGAACTCTTGAAGTACAAGGATCAGCTGAAAAAGATGAGAGATGGGCCCTCGAAGGTAGGGCACATGGTGTTAATCTTGGGTGTTTCTAAGGTTACAGGACAAATATATTAATCCTATTTATTTCTCTTTCTTTTTAATTGCAGAACATGGTGAAGCAGAAGGCAATGAGAGTCCTGAAGCAGAAAAGAATGTGAGTCCATCACTGTGCCAAATCTCTGCATTGTATATACTTGTACCCTTTTATTACTGATCAATAGTGTGGATGTTGGCAAATAAGCTTAAAAGCTGAGCATATGGTAATATTAAGGAGATTCAGATGATTAGGTTGACGAAAAACAAAAAACTAAAGCCTGCAAACTATCTACTATAAACTATCCTGAATAAAGGTTTATTTCATCATCAAATTTAAGTGAATTGCATAACTGATGTAGTGTGACAGAAGGATAGCAGCAAGAGAGAAAGGCAAGATTTACAAGCTGTAGTGAGATCTGCTATGATGTATGGTACAAAGACAGGATGCTGAGCTGGAGGTGACACAGATGAAGATGTTTTTTTTTTTTTTGTTGGAAGTGGTTAGGAGGGACAGGATTAGAAATGAGTACATCAGAGGGACAGCTCAGGTTAAGTGGTTTGGAGACAACGCTAGAGAGGCAAGGCAGAAGAGGGATAGTGGATATATTAGACAAAGGATTCTGAATATGGAGCTGCAAGGCATGAGGAAAAGAGGAGGACCACTGATGAGGTTGATGGATGTAGTGAAGCGTGTTGGTGTGACAGAGAGGAGGATACTAGGGACAGGGTGAGATGGCAGCAGATGATCCACTGTGGCAATTCCTAAAGAGGAGCAGCTGAAAGAAGTTTGTGCAGGGAAAAGACGCACATGGAGTGCTGAATCTGAAAGAAAACAAAACACGATTCTCCTCCTACCTGATCTGCCACCCCGTAGCGTGGTGAGTACTTACATAAGGATTGAGCAAGTGAACTAAATCAGGGAAATAAGGGGTGACAAAAGAAGGCAATTACTAACAGGAAAGAGAAAGTACACAAAATATGTGTCCTCTCTAAATAAATGAAATTATTACTTTGAAACAGTATCACTGTTACGTAAGCTTTCAATCAGAGATTGTATTCTAACAAGCGCGATAACACAGGATGCAACAAATAGGAAAGCTGGTGATGAAAACAGACAATTTGAGTTCAGGTGAAGACCGAGTAAGCTGCTTGTTTTATGAGTTTAGAGGCCACACAGTAGCAAAGATGTCGAGTCACAGACAGGGAACTCATGTTTCACAAAGTTCTCAGAAAACTGAGCACTCTGTTCTGTGAATCTCAGTGATGGAAATGTAAAGGTGAGTTTGCATATTTGTGTGCAGCCAGTTTGCAGAAAGCTGTGTAGAGCAGCTGTAATTGACTGTAAGGTCAAATATCTTTTCTTTTTTAAATGTATGGTAATCCAAAACTACACAGGCTAGGTAAGATCTGTAGACGTATGTGGAAGAACAAAGTGACAGACTGATGACTTTGCTTTTATAGTGTCAGGATGTATTGGTTTTATTTAATGTCCCATACTGCCAGTATGCCAGTAGCTGTCAAATCCAGGCTTGTGAACAAGCTGTTTTTAGCTGGCAGTGTGTGTCATATTATTCACGATAATACCGGTAAAAAAATCTTGCCCAGAAAAATAAATTATATCATGATATGCTAATTTCATGGCGTAAATTCGTCAAACACAGCGGATTAAGCTCACGTGGGTCATGCAGCGTTGCCAACTTAGTGACTTTGTTGCTAGATTTAGCGACATTTCCCCCTAGCGCCTTTTTTTTCTTTTTTTTAATTTAAAAATCGACTAGCGACAAATGTGGCTAGTTTTTCCAGTGACGTCAGAGAGTTCTGTAAACCTGAAATCCTCCGCTGTCGCTGCGTTTTGTGTCTTCGTACTGTGTGCGTTCTTACGGTTTGGTGTTGCCCAGAGCCGCAAGAGTACCTGGCTGTTGGGTTGTACCGTAAGTCACAGGACCTTAATAATGGAAGTGAGTCTTTTCATGTGTTCGTGATGCAGCTGGCGGACACGTAGACGCCTTATTGAGCTGGTGGGCCCGTTGCTGTATTAGGTCAGTGCATATGTCTGCGAGAACTTGAAGGATGGAATTTTGTTCATTCTGTTTACATGTTTTGTTATTTGCACTACTGGCTGTACAGGAGTACACACCGGAGGAAGTACTTTGGTAAAGTCTACTTCAGACTGTTTTTCTAAAGAATAAATCAGCCTTTTGCTGTTTTTGCTCTGTATCTTTTCTGTTTAAATTTTAATAGCAGAGCTGTGAGTGTTTTGTTATAGAGGGAAAAAGCATTAATTTATTTGAGAAGCATTATTATTTAAATATGCCAGTAGTTTATTTTTGAGCAGTTGCTCATGTACATCTACAGCTGAATGTTTGTTTGTTTTTTAAAAAGTGCCCCTGTGACTCAGAAGAGCCTTTTTGTTTATACCCTTTGGGAAGAAAAAAAATAGATGATCTATATCTTATATCGCCAATCAGCTAAAAAATATCTTGATAATATTTTTGGTCCATATCGACCAGTCCTAGTGTGTGGTAGCTTTTTTGTAGAACTGTTAGCATGGTTCTGTTAGCTTCATTCAACAACAACCTCCTGCTCACATTGGAATGGTTTGCAGTAGGGCTGAAACGATTAATTGGATTAATCGTAATGAATCGATTATTGAAATAATCAACAACTAATTTAGTAATTGATTAATCATTAACTGGAGTATACAGACTCAAAAAAAGGCCATTTGCTAAAAAAAACAACATATTCAGAGTAGTAATTAAGCCAAAACTGTACAAAATATATATACATTTTGCATTTAAGATAAAATCACCTTTGTCTGTAAATATGTTTTACCCAAAACTCCTCAAGTGGCATTGTTTTAGCTACACCTGGTTCAAATTCACTGAAGAAATTCTATGTTATTGCATTTTAGGCAATAAACTGTTTATTTTCTAACTTAAAAAATTAATTGAATTCTTTGTTTATTTGCATCTTTGAATATATTTCTAATATTTTATTTAAAAAAAGGCTTAAGTGGTTTAATAAAAATTTTTTTAATCTGATTAATTGATTAATCGTCAGAATTATTGATAGATTAATCGATTACTAAAATATTAGTTGCAGCCTTAGTTTGCAGCCAAATGTTAGGCAACTGGGATGTGAAAGATTCATTATAACATAAGGCAGTATTAATGTACTGTTGAGACATTAGATGTTTTAAATGTATTAAAGCATCTGTTTTGTTTTTACACAGGTATGAAGGTCAAAGAGAGCAGCTGGCTCAGCAGTCCTTCAACATGGAGCAGGCAAACTACACGATCCAGACATTAAAGGACACCAAAACAACAGTAAGAACCACACAGCAAGATAAAGACTTCAAGCAGTATTAGCTACTGTCAAGCACTTTTTTTCCAAAACCACAGCTTTACTCATACCAAATATGTAGATTCATGACAGACTGTATTGTCTTGCTAAGCTTTTCAGTGTTATATAAAAATCTCATAATCCTAGGTTATAACGGAGGATGTGTTTTGATCACCTGTACCTGAAGAGAAAAGGTTGTCAGTGACTAAGTCTGCACTTATTTTCTGTTTCCAGGTGGAGGCCATGAAGATTGGTGCGAAGGAAATGAAGAAGGCTTACAGGGATGTCAGACTTGATCAGATTGATGTATGTTTGTTAAAATTGTGAATGCATTTACTGACCAGTAATGTGTAGATATTTTAGACTAGGAAAGCAATTCTGTCTCTATTTGCAAACTCCATCTGCTTGCTTAAGAATGCAGAGCATCAATTGAAGGAAGCATCACCATTGGAATCTATTTTATTTCCAGGGATTTGAATTCATATTTCTGCAACACATTTGCATCAACATGATTCAGTAAATTATCAGGTTTTACTTGATAATTAAATAATTTCAGCTCTGATTTTGGCACCCTGCAGTTTAAAAAAAAGGGCTGATAGTTGTGTTTAAATAAGGTCTAATCAGCACATTTAACAGGGCTCATTTCCAGTCCCAGTCCCCCCTCCGCGGTTATGTGATAATCTCTTCCTATTTGTGTAGCAGTTGGTAAAAACTTCCAATGAAATTAACATTAACTGGTAAATTTTGATTTTACGTGCTTCTTGAAAGTGAAATAACTGACATTTGAGGCATTAAAAGTTAACATGAGTATTTGGACTTCCAGGATTTACAGGACCAGCTGGAGGACATGATGGAAGAAGCCAATGAGGTACAAGAAGCCCTGAGCCGCAGCTACGGCACTCCAGAAATCGATGAGGATGATCTTGAAGCAGGTAAATGTTTTGTAGGTTCATAGCTCATTCGAGGCACATTAAAATAAACAGTCACGACTGAATGCAGAAGTATTTATAAGATGCTCCAGTGGCAAGGTTTGTGAGCAGAGCCATATTAGTGACACTTCTCCATTAATGCATCTTCATATACAGAACTATGTGGAAAAACTAAATATCTGCAGGCTATCCAAGCTGTGATAGGGTGAGGGATGCAGAATACAACCTGGACACCACATAGAGACAGACAGCTAGGGCTGCAACTGTTCCTTAAGTAACTCGAAAAATTTGATTCTGAAGAATCCTCAACACAAATTTGTTGCTGTAACCACCATTAAAACCTTTACTGGGAAATTACTAAAATAATCAATAGTTGCAGCCCTACAGACAACCATTCATACCTAAAGTCACACAAATCACCAGTTAACCTAACCCCATGTATGTGTTTGGACTTTGGGAGCACCCATACAGACACTGGAAGAGCTTCTCACAGAAACCCCCTGCTCGCCTAATGGGTTCAAACCCAGGACCTTCTTAAGGCTTAGCCAAGTTTTTATTCAGTCATTGTGTAAAGTACATGAGATATAGTATCACCAAATACCTTGCAGTTTGGTTTGTTTTCATGCTATGGTGCTTCTAATACACTAATGAAATAGTGTCTAGTATAAAGTAAAAGTCTACTGAAAGCGCTAGCTTTGCATTGTAGCAGTCACTAATTGATCTTTATTAACTGGGCCACTGTCTGCCTTTATGCATGTTAAATTTTTCATATTGGTCAAAATATGGAAGCCTTGCCTGTTAAGAAAGGCATGCTGTCAGTTATCTTTTTTTTTTTTTTTTAACATTTCCATTCTGATTTT
>VUQJ01031206.1:18727-29597 GCA_015108635.1 Andinoacara biseriatus | reverse complement strand
TCATTGTCGTGTCTGTGTGTGTGTGTGTGTGTGTGTGTGTGTGTGTGTGTGTGTGGTCACTACTCACAGCTGTCCTCCTCCTCAGTGATAGCACTGACAACATAGCAGGCGTACACAAAGCCAAGGAGCTGTGAACACACAAGCAAACATAAGAGGTTAGACTCCACAGACCTGCCAGGGTGAAGTTAAGCTGCTCAGTGTTATCTTTGAGGGGCAAAAAGATATTACAGGAGGAAAACGTGTTTGTTGTCAGGGATCCTTAAGTAACCAGATGATGCAACACTGCTCGAAGAACAGAGTGAAAGCTGGAATAATTTGTTCATTAATTAGATCTTACCGTGAACAAGTTTAAAAGAAAATCAGATAATCATCAAAGACAATTATAAAGCAATAAAAACATTTTGAAAGAAACCTTAGAAATTTTTTCTTCTCAAATTTTAATATTTACTTCCCTTTTCAGTTTTACTCTTGGTTGAACATGAAGATGCGACCTCAATTTATTGAAATATATACAAACATACAGTATACAACTTTAATGCGTGTGAAATTCCATATTTGGTGTGACCAACTTTATTCTTTAAAACAGCCTGTTCTCTCTGAGGCAGCTTTCTTGTCATTTCTTTAAGCAGTCTTCAGGAATAGTTCTCCAGGCTTCTTGAAGGACATCCAAAGCTCTTCTTTAGGTGTTGGGTGCCTTTTGTTCCATTCCCTTTCAACATGATCCCACACTGGTTCAATAATGTTGAGGGCCGGGCTCTGGGGAGGCCAATCCATGACTGATAATATTTCATTATGTATTTTTCTGTCCAGGTATGGCTTTACTGCATTGGCAGCCTGTTTGGCATGCTGAAAAATGAAGCCACTGCCAATCAGATACTTTCCAGATGGTGCTGCATGGTGGCTCAAAATCTGACAGTACTTTTCTGTATTCATAATATAATTAATTATGACAAGATCCTCGACACCACCGGCTGAAATACAGCCACAAACCATCACAGAGCCTCAAAATCTACCAGAGCCTCATGTTGTTTTAAGGACACATTGTACACCATGCTGAGATATGCCAGGTTTCTGGCTAATAAAGCTTTGGGAATTGCCTTGTTGGTGCAAAAATACAATTTTATGCCTGTCAAATTGTGTTATCATTAGCATTATTTTGTAGATTCCGTTAAAGAAATGGGAACAAATTAGGTGTTTTTGGAACAGGCTGCTAATAACAAAGTGCCTAAAGACACAATTTAATTTCAAGACCACTTTAAAAAAAAATGCTTGGAATTAAAGTTTAAGGACATGAGGTGTGGCTCAAGACTTTTGCACAGCACTGTAAATACCTGCCAAAGTACTTATAAATTCCTTTGTGAAAACGTGATAGCCTTGCGGTGAGGAATCCTGAGAGAATTGCCATCTGACTCTACAGAGCTTTAAAGCGCCTCTCAGCAGTGCAGCTCGAGCTTTACTGTTTTGGATCATTCTTAGCACTGATATAAAGTCTTTTTTTGGAAGCAGACAGCTGCTTTGAACAAACAACCTCTAAAAACCCACTGCAACCACTATACCTGTCCAGCATAGAAAAGAAAAGTTCATGTCTAGCTGGCATACACAAAGGAACATTTAGTCAGTAAAGATATAGTCGAGGGTCTCTGCCAGAAAAGTTGTTAAGCCCAGTGGCTGGATTTGGCCAGGGAGTGGGGGATTTAATGCTTCACTCTATTAACATAGTACTATTCACCAGCTGCTTCTGGTGAAGAGAAGGAGACAAACACAGGGGAGTTTATTTCCCACTTCTTCCATGAAGAGAAGCTAATGTAGGATATAGCAGGAGAAAAACACAAAGTCATGGATTCTCCGAGTAAACAAAAAACAACAACTGAAGGGAAAATGTGTTACATTAGATATAATACAGTACATACATAAGAGAACCCAACAACTGTATCTTTTGCAACCTTAAAAATACTGTCCCTATGCTTGACCATGTCCAGAATTGAACCTACCATCCAAATCAGTGATATTGTTGCTCCATACTGGTTTTATGTGGATTTGTGTGTGTTCACGCTAACTCTAATGTCCTTTACTTTTGCTGTAGGTTATGGAGTTATTGCTCCTGCCCATAAACACAGCAGAAAGCAGACGAGCGAGTGCACAAGTGACTATAGGAGGAACACACGTGTGGGGAAACACACAGCAGTGAGAATGGCCCGTGGCACTGGCAGATGGCTGTCATCAACTCAGAAACAGACACAGCGAGTCTCTGCATCCAGCCACCCATCCATCATTTGGCACTCTGCCATGCCAATTAAAGCCGCGTTGGGCACACTGCCCTGTTTGCATACTGGGTTCACAAACATGAAACCCAAGGGGGTAATGATTGTGTGCGATGATATCTATTTATGTAAGATTCATTCAACGTATAACTTAGCTTGGCTGGTGTAATTATAGATGGAACAAAGATAATGCGCTGTTCGCCTCCATCGCTTGGGTTTTACTCCATTTTTCATGCGCACAAAATATTTTGGGTCCTCATTGAAGTTCCAGATGTAGATTAAATGTTTTATTTATGAGTGAAAAGCAGGTGTCACATCTAGTATAAAAGGGATGGGTTCTGTCTCTGTGTGGGTTAGATAAGATACTCTTCTTTCCGCTTCTCTCTCACTATATTTTTTCTCTCTAATATCTAATTGCTGGTCTCACCCCATCCATTACAGTGGCAGTGAAATGGAGGGGAATTAGCATATGTATAAAGCCAGTGTCAAACACAAGATGGTGTTAACAGCAGGGGGCACACCCCGTTTTTCAATTTTATTGTGTATCAGTGTGTGTGCCCCCGTGTGTGTTTTGCCGGTAAAAATGTGTGCTCTTATGAGTTAATATATGCATGAGTGCATGTTGATTTAAACTTCATAAAAGGGGCCCTGATTTCTGCAGTTTGGGGCTGAGTCAAACATAGTATAGCCAAAGTATCAGCAGAGAAGGCCTGAGCAGCGAGCAGGTGCCTGTGCAGCATACACAAGTGAGTCAAATTAAAGTGAGTGTCAACTGTCTACGTAAGGTGTGTTGGGTAACTGAGCGGCCAGAAAAGCTTTCATATGCTGCTTCATTGATTTAGGTGTCTGGATGTTCTTTCAAAAAATATTTGCCGTTTTGATTGAATACACCTGCTGGTACAATTATGGCAGTGAAGAACACTGTAATAGTTCATGGTCAATTTGCTGAGAAAATGCAATGGGCAGTCATTTTAAAGCAAAGCTATGTGCACTGCAATGCAATTACTCAGGACTGTTTTGGCCAATCTAATACATGTAAAAGCATGCATTAGATTGGTGATGCAGATTCCTGGTAGATTGCATTGTAATGCGAACAGGGTAATTCTGCTGTCTACCTTTTGATCATCAAGACAGACGATCAACATTTCCTGTATTATAACAATCTAGAGGTGCAAAATTGTGACTCATAGTATCATAAAATCCTGAGCAGTGTTTTGGTGTCTGACAGCACAATTTTAGTGACTATCAACCAAAAACCAAGCACTCAAAGTATGCTCAAACAATCAGGCACGGGTAATAACTTCTCCTGTTTCTTCACTTATAATTGCTGACAGCGAGACAGATCAGACACTGCATGTTACAGCTGATCTTTGTCTTCTATTCCTCTTTTATATGGTTTCCACACACATACTTTGGACAATTTTGTAAGAATCAGGTCAGGATATTTTTCCCGGTCATACTTTCTCAGATTTAGCACACAGCAGGAGATAGTCTGCTTCAGATGCGTTTGCAGTTCTGGAACTACTCTGTGTGGTTTAAGCGAGACTGCTGCCCGCAGGAGGGAACACACATGATTCCCATTTGCAATCAGTAAATGCTCGGTTTTATTAGCTGCGCTATTCACACAGTGGTGCAATCCAACACAAAGCAGCCAGCAGGTACAAGACCTAATGTCATCAGTATGAACCAGCTCTGTTGGGTGATGTCTAGAAAAGTCAAGGCTGCAGCATATGCACAAAAAAGGCTTTAGTTTGATATACAGACAGCAGAGTTTTGGTGCCTGAAAAAATCCTTAAACCTCCCACTGACACAGAACCTTTTTCACAAAAGCCGTTTTGCAAGTAGCTCACAAATGGGAAAACGTCATGTGTCAAGAGGCCAAAAAAATTACATCAGCGTTCCTGTTAACAATTAACAGTTCACAAATGGCATCTATCACTTATTCATCAGCTCATAACTTCTGTTTGCAAGAAAGTTCTGACACTACAGCTGATCTTAAACCGCTCCGTCTTCAAGTCTTGTTTTATATTGCTTCCATGGATTTAGTGTGATGTACGAGAAGGCGATAAAATCGGAGATGTGAACACAGGGCGGCTTTCTGCTGGGGGCAGCAACCAATATAGGTCGGTGTCCTCAATAACAAGTGACAGTTCCACTTATGTATCGTTGCATATTAAGTGTCCTTAAATGAAGCTAATAAAATGCCTGTCTCGCTATCTCACACTCAAACTTTCACACACATGAAACACGCACACACACACACACACATACACACAGCTTTTGTCACCTATGTGCAGAAATTATTTTTGAAATTAACGTCACATTAATTAAGCTCATAAAGCCCGCGCGTGTCCTCTGTGACTTGACCTCAGTCTTTCTGTGAAGACGTGCCGCACTAAAGCCAACTAATTTGTCCGCCAATCATTCTCCTTCTTACTTGCACTATGTACTTCTTTCTTTATGTTAGTCACTTTTCTAAACACAGGTCTCTGTTTCTGTCACTCTCCAGTCTGCAAACTTCCTCTGCCCTCTTTCTCTCCAGCCTTTTGTGATTCCTGGTTTTGGGTTGTTTTTTTAATTTTTATTTTAAACACTAAATACCACTCTCTTCTTTGTTTTCTCTCTTTTGTCTCCTGGGTTGCTGAGGAGTGAACAGTGATCTCCAGAATTAATAAGTCAGAGGAAGAAGCAAGAAGGCAGACAATTGGAAAACAATAACTTTGGTGCAGGAAAAAAGTAAAGATGTCCTCCTTCATGCTGCCAGGAGAACTAAGTAGGTATAGCGGTATTTCAGTTTCACTTGTGTCTCTTCTCTCAGATAATGAGGCCAAAAAGAAGTTAAAGGTTCTGACATTAATGTGTGTGTGAGTGAGAAGATCAGCCACTGAGCTAGAGACAGGTTGGTGTATTTGCATAAGCTAATGAAGGTCAATGTTACATTGAATGTGTCACTCCAGAAGGACACATCGGCACCTTTGAAAATTCACTTTCACTCATAAAAAAAAATAAAAAATCAGTCCACTGGTCATGCAACTACTTTGGTCAACCACTATAAAGGAAATGCAAAGTGTAACTAAGTCTGATGTCTGTTTTGCAGGCTTTGCTCATAAAACATTTTTTTAATCTGATATTGCTGCTAGATTAAACATCTGGAGGTCACTAAAGTTATTACAATTACTTTTGACTGAAACAATAAAATATTGACTTCATCACTTGGAGATTATGAATGTCTGTACAAAATTTTAGGACAACGCATCTAGTCGATGGTGAGATATGTCATATACTAAGAAGAAATCTTGACCTGTCTGTGGTTTTACAGAAAACAAATTATGTCCATTGCTGCAATGTTGTAGTCTGGCCTAATATGGAAGACTGAGCTACCAACCAACACTGCAAACCCTCCAACCATGTCACCAGTTATATTTTTTACACATGAACTCCTCAGACAGGTTCTCACTACAGGGAATACTTCATTTGATTTTGGCATTTACGAGGTACCTTACAAGAAGCTCTCTGCGAATACAGTGGACAATTACCTGCACTATTCTCACATTCTCAGACATTACACAGACTTTGTGTTAGGGCGCTGGTAGGATAAAGACCACTTCATGTCTAATCTAACTGAGTCAGACAGTTGCACTCTCGCATGGAGCTCAGCCGGGCAAAATTCAGGGCTGTAGCGCATGTGTAAAAACAGCTTAGGAAGGCAATCACTAGTTAAAGCTTTTCAAACTGCAAGAGATGTGAATTGCTGCTATTCTGTTTCAAAGAGGTAATTTGATATTCCCATCAATGACAAATATCATATATGGATATTGGGAAAGATAATTAAATTGCACAAAAAAAGCTGATTTATTACTAGTTTTACCTTATGGATCAATCACACTAGAGCAAAATTAGGAAGGCAACCTCCTTGCGACTAAACAGACTTCCACTGCTGAAATTATAGTTCAGCAGTGGTAGTGTGTTGGCAGTCTGTGGACTGCCCCTCTACATGCAGAGAGTGTCTGTTGTCAGTGGATGCAGTGTACAAAGTATGTGGTACAACTGGTCTGTGGGCTAGTCTGTTGGTTCACCCGTAACATACAAAGAGCTGAAAAACAATGAAAAGTGTCCACTGCAGCCACTGTCTCTACTTTTCATGCTCTATTTTTTGATCTTTGGTGGGATTTTTTTGTTTGTTTTTTTCATGCTTCTTCTATTCCAGGTGAACTCCGCTGTTGCTCCCTTTCCTGTTCTGGTCCACTTGTCAACAAATCAGCATTCAACCAACACACAGCATCCAAGACCAGCAATGTGCAGTTTGGATTTCGGTGGACTACATGAGTGCATGTTTGGGGTGGTTGAAAACCTCTCTCCATACACTGTACGTAGGGAAATACATACGCAAACACAATTGCAGTACCATAAATTATATTTAATAAAAATTAATAGTTGCACAGTGTGTTGAAATATTTCCCTTGACCACAAGTAGTTGCAGCAACCAACTGGTCACCCAGAGGCAGAGCGTCCAACACCATCAAGCTCTGGGCAATAACTTTCAATTGCAAGGTAATCACCTTGGGAAGCAGCTTGTCTCCAAGCAGTTGCTGTCCAGCTTGGTGTGACTGCAATCCTCTCAGACAGACTGATTGACGAAGGTCTGTACATCACCGTCAAATTTATAAAAGTAGACACATTGCCAGCATGTTGCAAGCAATTGCAATTGTCAGCCCAACTCACCTGCTATGTGTATTTGCAATAGAAGACTCAGCTGTTTTGTGAGTGCATCATTTTCTGGTTACAATCCTGTATAACAGCAAGGCTGCTCAGGACCTGTCATTTTGCAGTTAAATTGCCATCCAGCAGCAGCAACATCCCTACTTCTGGAGGAATTTCTGTTTCATATCGATGAGGCTCTTGCTGGACTCTGTAATGTAAGTTTTTAATGTGAATTTCTGTTTAATGTAAATTTCTGTGTGGTAGACAGCAACAGATTTGTAATTGTTGCTGCCTTATCAAAGTTAATAGCCGTATTATGACACACAGATTGCATGTGATTGCCAACTTGACCCCATTCACTCGCAAACTGATCCTATCTTATTGCTGTGGCAACTGACTGTTTCCCCTAGTGTGACTATAGCATTAAATTTTTTCTCATATGTGTCTAAGATTTCAGCATTCCCCATTTAAATTCAGTAGATCTGAAGATGTCGCCAGTTCTCAGCTGCCTGGTTGGTGCATATGTGCATAGTGATAGATATCTGGGTCGATCTGCCAGCTAATTAACACAGTATTGACCGTGGCTCAGTGTCAGGAGAAAACTCACTGAGTGCACTACAATTAAAGGAGTTTGTAGGTAAAACATACCACGTGGGAGAAAGGCGGAGGGGACGCAGAGAGGGAAAAACAGATAGAGAGAGGTGGTACAGATGTCCTGTAGGTTAATTACACAGGACTCTCTGCCTGACAATGAGGTGCCAACTCATCTGCAGAAAATTAGATGTGTGTGACTGTGTATAGGCAGCTGCAAGTTTAATGAAAAACCATTATACGGTAGACACACACACACACACACACACAGGCCTACACACACACTGACATATGACCACAAGCTATTGGGAAGTGTCTGTGGTGCTTATTTGCATCTTCCACATCAAGTAACTGCACTTAACAGCATGCTAATGTCACACAAACACAAGAGGCGTAAAGAAAGC
This sequence comes from Andinoacara biseriatus, assembly GCA_015108635.1. NCBI lineage: Eukaryota > Metazoa > Chordata > Actinopteri > Cichliformes > Cichlidae > Andinoacara > Andinoacara biseriatus. The sequence goes on along the minus strand of VUQJ01031206.1, from coordinate 21,640 downwards.
AAACACAGGCTGTTCTTCACATGCAGCCCCACATAATAGATTTTACATGAGGTCTGAGTGAAAGGATGAATAATAGGGCTCTGGGATAAGAAACTAATGGACTGAAGGCAAACGGAGAAGGTAAATAACACAACAAGTACACACTCAATGAGCAAACAGGTAAGCAAGCACCGCAATAGAGTGGAAGTTTCCTCATTTAAAGCCGCTTGCGTTTCACTTTCACGTTCTCCTCTGTTGACTTCTTTTTGGTTTCTCTCAGTTTAAAAAAGGCCAAATACTGTAATAAGTTAATCTTTATCCTGCAAAACCCTGCAAAACAGACTAACAATTAAAGCTCTTGGCTGAGACAGCCTTTGAAGTATAACAGAGGCCAGTCATTTTTTTTTCCCTCCTCTGGTCTTGAGGTCTTTCTCTCCTCCTCCTCGCTTTTGGCTGCAACCAACAGCCCTAATAACCGCTCACTGCTGCATCATAAATCTTTTAATCCCAGAATCTTTATAATCCTTTGAAGCAGAAGCTGTAAAACTTACAGCGCAGCTAAAATGCAGTGTCAGTGCTGACATATCAGAGAGGTGCTTTGTGTCATTGTTACACCAAACAATGAACAGCTATTTAATCTTTCTGGAGAAATTACTGGACTTGAAATAGAAACACTTCAAAGATCCCCCCAGATGGCTCCCGGTGCAGCTTACACAAAAACAGAAAGGGAAAAAAAAATAGTGTTGCTCAGCACAAGAGCATGAATGTAGAGCATGGACTAAAGGACTCACCACTCTGACCTCTTGGATGTATGAGGGGTTGGCCAGGCTGTTTTAATGCTGGTGAACTGAGTGAACCTCAGCAGCCAAAAAACATGCACAGGCCCTGTAGGCAAACAGACACCAGAGTAGTGATCACAGCAGTCGGCTCATCCCAGGCCTGCTGAAAATACCCATCTAATCAACCACGGCTGTTTCATCCTCCATATTACCCTGCCCCCGGTGCTAAAACAAGCCACACCCTTAAAACAGACACCAGACTGACATCACAGAGCTGTCAAAGCTCAAGAGAAAACTAGAGAAGGAGCAAAAGTGACACTGAGCGAGAAAGAAATGCACTGTCATCTTTTGTTGTTTAGGTTCTTGTGAATTTGAATGGCATGAAGGTCAAACGGTGTGAAATTTGGGCAGGAAAAAGACAGGAAGACAGGCTGAGCTGTGAGATTGTGATGTGGGAAAAACATGAAAATAGAGGAAATGAGCAATGGAATGAGAGAATGACGCACACCGCCGTTCCTCCCGTTATCAACTTCCACTCATTGCATGTTTCTAGGGAATAGAGATGCAACAGAAGAAAGTATTGCCTGTGGCAGCAATAACCTACGCTAAATGATACGATATCTGTGTGTGTATGTGTGTGTACAAGAGCACTTTCTCCGGCTGTTTTAGGAGAAGCTCAACAGCTCAGACAGCTTTCACTGTTCCCTTTAAGCTTGTAAGAGTTATGTCTACAGATGTAAACTGAATTTCACATCCTGCACCATTTTTCTTTCTCTTTCTTATCTTTCTTCCTAGCCACACTCCACCTCACTAGAAATGTTTTCTCAGACTCAATTGTTTTATTTACCAGTAAAGAAAATTCACAGGAAGGAAAGAAGGAAGATGGGAAGACAGTGAAAGAGGACAGAAACAACTGTGGATTGTTGCTGACTGCATTGATCTTATAATGATACATTCTTATAACAGTAGAACAATAACCAAACCAAGTAAACAGCAACATGTTCTATAATATCGATTTAGTGAAGGCAACAAAGAATAGAAGGACAGCGATGGAGGAAAATATCCCTCCCAGTGATAAATGAATAATACATTAACCCAGTTTGAAAAGGTTGCCTCCACTTCAAGCTCATCCTTCAAATTGTAAAGTTTTTTTTTGGCTGAATGTTGCCTGCAGCAGCAGTAAGCAACAAAACAAGGCAGACTTCACCAGACCTAAAGCTTTACTTCTGAAGTACTTTCTTCCAGCTTATGACAAATCTGAGCTGATAGATGACAGGGATGCCTCCATTATTGGCCAATGGATCCACATTTTTCAACTTAATGAAACATGCTCCTTGGAGCCCAAACTAAATATTTAATGGCCTCTCACTGCGACCTTGAAACCCCTCTAACAAAGACAAAGGGACACCCCACTTTCTTCCTTTTCTTGTCATCCATCCAACTCCCTTCTTTCTGTCTGGCCCTCTTTTTGGCCAGAGAGAAAAGGGGGACAAACCAAAACAACAGTGGACATCTCAAAAGGACTCCAGCTTCCTAAGCAGCGCTCCGCTTTTAGCCTGAGAGGAAGCGGGGATACAGGAAAAATGATGTCACTTGTGATGCTAAGATTTCACTACCAATTTCCCTGCTTCTCTAGGGAGCTGCCCCTGCAGTTGAATGCTTGGTTGAACAATTTCATGTAAATTGCAGGCAAAGGGGTGTTGCCATCTCATGTGGAGTAGAAATCCAACCAAGGCAAGGGATAAACCAATTCACTGCATAATACAAGTAGTAATGAGGTTCAGTGAGAGTGCTGGGGCTGTAAAGTGAGGCCAGCCATTTTATTATCCTTCTCTGTGGGGGCGACGGGATGAATGGTAATATCCAGTGCTTTTCATGGCTGGGCCCGTTTGCTTGTTTCTAATCTATCAAACTGCATTCACAATGTTTCCCCAGTTGTAAATATTTCCAGTATTAGATAAAAATCAACAGGACTTTGTAACCCACTGGTACACTGTAGTTCAAGGCTGACAAAACCACTGCGTAGTCACTCTCTCTTTTGGTCAGTCAAATACTGCCAACAGTAACTACGCCACATGTATTAAAGGGACAATAACTGTGAAAAACAGGTGTGGGTGTATCACAGTGGAGTCAAAGGGTAAGTGACTGTTAGTAT
>VUQJ01031202.1:0-18576 GCA_015108635.1 Andinoacara biseriatus | reverse complement strand
TTTACTCTGTTCATACTTCACTCTGTGTTTAATCATTCTCTGTGTCTCTTCCACAGCATGTTTTTTGTCCTCTCTCTCTCCCCTCAGCCCCAACCGGTCGCGGCAGATGACTGCCCCTCCCTGAGCCTGGTTCTGCTGGAGGTTTCTTCCTGTTAAAAGGGAGTTTTTCCTTCCCACTGTCGCCAAGTGCTTGCTCATAGGGGGTCGTTTTGACTGTTGGGTTTTCTCTGCAGTATTGTTGGGTCTTTACCTTACAATACAAAGCGCCTTGAGGCGACTGTTTGTTGTGTTGTGAATTGGCGCTGTATAAATAAAATTGATTTGATTTGATATTAGCAGAACATTAATATTGATACCAACCATCTGTCTCACCTGCTTTATTTATTTAAAAGGGGTGAGAGTGATTTTCTCTTCCAGGAAAAAAGTGTGGATGTTGAAAACATGAGTTCTGTGATAGCATGATAACCATTTTTCTATATTAATGATGCTTATGTTAGAGGTCATACTAATGTCATGTGTTTATTTATAGCTATAGTAAGGTGCAAAATTCAAGAGATTCAAGGTCATTTTATTGTCATGTGCACATTAAACAGTTACACTGAACAATGAAATTCTTACTCTGCACTTCTTCTGCTCCTGCTCAATAATAATAAATATTAAAATACATAAATATATATAAATAGACAAAATAGACAACTTATATAAATAAGGGAAAACAGTATAGAGGAAGTTGCAGTGAATGAAGTGTGTGTGCAGTGGTACAGCGGTACTTTATTGTAAACAGTCATGTGTAAAGTGGCCAAAGTACTGACATTCTGTACTTAAGTAGTAGTACAAGTACTTGTGTTAAAAACTACTCTGGTAAACGTTGAAGTACTGGTTCAACTTCTTTACTCAAGTAAAAGTAAAAAAGTACTGGCTCTGAAATCTACTCAAAGTAAAAAAGTAAAAGTAGCTCTTTGGAGGACGTTTCTACTTCTTTCTTCCATCTTTCTCCATCTGAGTGAAGTTATCGCTCATTCTTTGATCTCCCTGGAAATACAGCAGCTGTTCTTTTAGCTAGCAGATGCACTTTTTGTACTTTACATTTTCTGTCACTCATTTTCCTCACAGTTCTGGCGTGTAGCCTCTAAAGAGCAACTTCCTCAAGATCTTTCCGGTATCCGAGCGAGCTTTGCAGGAGCCTCTCCCTCTACGGTGTGGGGTGTCTGTTCCTTCCCTCCCTGTTGCTCCGGCTTCCAAGGAAAAGCTGCTCACAATCAGGAGAAAATTAAATTCTCAAGTAAAGTACAGATACCTGAAAAATCTACTTAAGTACAGTAACTAAGTATTTGCACTTTGTTACTTCCCACCTCTGACATGCATATAGTGCAATTTGCCGTCCAAGACACAAAGCAGAGCACTCTGTGTGTGTGTGTGTGTGTGTGTGTTGTCACTCTTCATGTCAGAGGTAGCAGTTCACAAGATGAATGGCCTGTACGAAAAAGCTGTTCTTCATTCTGGTGATTCTTGATTTCACACTCCGATAAAACCGCCCTGATGGTAGGAGTGTACAGAAGTCGTGCTGTGGGTGTGTTGGATCTTTTATAATGTTCCACGCTCTTCTGCTGACCCTGGGGTGGTAAATGTCCTCCAGTGATGGTAAGGCAACTGTTAGGGCTGTGTGTCAAGCTAAGATGGACCCAGACACAGACAAAGCAAAGACAGTACACAAGAAGGTTTATTTGCTGCAGGCAGGGAACCAACATAACCAAAAAAGGTGGCAGAAGCCCTCAGGTAACCTCCACTTCTAGTAAGCGGGCGAGGGTGCTACAGATGGAGGAGCCAGTGTGGAGAGCGCGTGGTGGAGCTGCTCAGGGGGAGGAATGGTGTGGAGATGTCTCTGGGAGGGCAGGCGGGCGGGAGAACTGGATAATTCGGAAAAGTCAGGACCGGCGTCCGTAATCACAGCCGGTGACAGAGGAGGTAAATACCACAGACGAACGCAGACACTCTGGCGAAGGTAGGAGGCTCTGACACAGTCCTAAATACTGGGCTGATAGCTGCAACACGCGGCAGGTGTGCCTCCACCCCCTGCTCCGCCCAATCCATAAGGGACACCAGCTTGCCTACCCCTGAAATGGGACAAGCCAGCACACACCACCAGCCCTCTAACACACAACAGCAACTCCTGAGATGGATCTGGCAGTCTTCACCTTTCTGTCCTGTGCAGAGCAGTTCCCAAACCAGACTGTGAGCCCATTGCTGAGAATGCTCTCAATGGTTCCCCTGTAGAAGCCGCTAAGATTTTCAGCTGGCATGCCAAACGTCTTCAGCCTTCTCAGGAAATACAAACACTGCTGTGACTTCTTTACCAGGTGGTGTTGTGTGACAAGGAGAGATCATCTCTGGCTACGACATTATCACTCCAACGATTACATCAGAGAGCAACTTTGGGTTCAGTATCTTGCTCAAGAATGCTTTGGCACACAGACCGGAGCAGCCAGGAATCAAACCACCAACCTTCTGAACAGTGCAGCTCTAGCTCCTGAGTTACAGCCACCCCAAGATACCTGAAAGTTCTACAGCGTTAAATAAAGTCAAAAACTCTTTCATTTAAATTAGGAGCAAACAACATCAGTTCAAGCTCACTGAGCATTTTCCTCAGTGCTATTTCTATACATTTAAGCATACAGTAAACAGGAAGGAGTTTGAGTGATAGAGGAAGTAACAGAAACACTTTGACGTCTGCAAGGTTCCACTTCAGTGCAAAGGTCTTTGTCTCAAATGGAAAGTAAATTTTGCTCTATATTGTAGCTAAAAATAAAACATATGACAGTAACATAATCCTTGACTTCTCTCAAACTTCTTGGCAACTAAGTTACTTCCCATCTGTGCAGGTAAACATGTTTTACTCCAGTTCTTCCAGCAGATGGCAGCACCTTCATATGTCTAAGTGGACGATGACGCTGGAGGCGATTTTTGTCTCTTTTCTAATATGAATACACAGGATGTGCTTTGGCTCACAGATTAATGCACAGGCTGAGTACACAAACAAATTTCAGCTGTGACCTCTTCTGGAAGATGTGAGGGAAAAGGTGCTTTTCGTTCTGCTGCCTTCCTCACCATGGACGCCTTAAGTGGTGAACATAAGCATTTGATACACTGCTGAAGTTCTCCCACCTACAGAGAATGGAGAGGTCTGTAATTCTTATCATACTGTGGGGGACAGAATCAAAAAAAGGTCTAGAAAATCACACTGTATGATTTTTAAATAACTAATTAGCATTTTAGTGTGTGAATAAGTATTTGAATATTTACAAGGTTCAGTGGATGGGACATGCTAGCTGTGCATATGTTGACTTTATTCATCCATGTTCAGACAGAAGGCAGCTGGTTTACTCTCTGTTCCCATGGTGACAGCATGGATCAACTAGTGAACCTCACTTTATGCCTCATTTATGCTCTTGCAATGAGGGGGGGCCCAAATCTAATTTTGCCTAGGGCCCCTTCAAGGCTTGGGCCAGCCCTGAGGACAGTAACGAGGTATTTGTTAGTGCCCACCTCCACCGATCACCCTGAATTGACGTGAAGTGCTGATCGTGTGCGGGCCTCCGTCAGATGCTGCAGGTTAACTCTTTAATCTGACTTCAGCCTTCCCCACTTTCCTTTGCAGCAAAATTAAAATGTGTTTTCCAGGTTTCATCTCCTCACAGTGACCTCCAGGAGCATAAGCTTCGAGATGAGCTCATCTGAAACCAGATTAATCCAACAAAAACTGGAAGGGGGGGTTATGCAGATTAAAGCTAATCTGCTGGCAGATTAACCTGCTGGATGGACTTCCTGCACAGACGTTGGGTTTGTCCTGATGAACTGATTTGCTTTTATTTATTCCAGATGAAGGGAAAGCGTGAGGAAGCCCATTCAGCTCTGCATCGATGCTGCTGCTCTGAATCTTCATGTGAAAGCTAATCAATGTAAGAGAGAAGTTTCTGGAGGACTGATGCTCACCATCCATGTACCCGGACCTCAGCTGGAGTGTAAAGAATAAGAAGAGACAACTAGAAAAAGACATGAAGACGTCCCTGAGGAAGAGAGAGAGTGCAGCTCTGCGTGCAACAGCCTTCACATGCAGGTTTGAGCATTTCCCACCCATCATCCATAAACTAATTAATTCCACAGCCAACCCTGAGCCCACCTCCTCAGTCCTGATTGTAGGGTGAGGCCCTGGGTGAAGGGACTCCATTTCTTCCCCACAGTGATATTCTGCCTCACCCCCGGCCAGGACAGATGTGCTTTGGAATTCTATCCCAGGAGCAAATTGCTCCAAACAACGATACTCCTGGGATCGGCCTGACACACACAGCCATGACTGCAGTTCATGGAGGGGACAGGCTTGGCCTCCAAGAACAGATGAGGCGGGCTGGCTGTAAGATTTCGGGCATGTCCTGATACTCAGTTTAACTTTTATGTTGGTGCACTGTGTTGAAGTCATGTGACCTAGCCTCTTCCTGTTTAAAGAGGAGGGAGTGGCTTCACTGATTAAGATGGAGGTCTGCCATTGGTCCACTGCAGCCTCCCTTCATGCAGGCTCTGGCTTGTTTGCAGGGGTTTGATCCTGTCTGATCTGCTGGTGTCTTTGTTGTCAGGTTGTTGTGGAGCTCCTGATTTGTGTGAGACCACACAGACTGTTTCAGCTGTGACCCTTGGTGTGGAGGAGCGGCCTGTAGGGGGAGCGCTGCGTCAGGTATAAATACTCAGATTTATGTTCCTCTGTGTCCTGCAGCCGCTCGCCTGCTTCTGCACAGGCGGAAGTGGTTCTTCCTGGGACTCGGTTCCACCTGGACCTCTGGCTCTGCTTCACCGTCCAGAACTGGATCCTTGATGTGGGCCGTGCCGTTGTCATGGTAACCAGATGATGCTTGGTGTTTTTAATCCTGTGAGACTATTTTAGCTTTAGTGGCTAATTACATCTTTAATGGATGATATTCCCACCCAGACAGAACATAGGAGGAAATAAGTGAGGCTGTCCTGCTGCCGGTTTCAGAGTTTCAGGTTTCAGTAGGAATATTGCTGATGCGCTCTCACTGATCTGCTCTGGATTGAGAATCAAATGTTAGTAATGTTGTGTTTGTGCTCTGGGCAGCTCGTCCTCCCTGCAGACTGGTTTCCTCTGAAGCGTGCCGGCGCTGCAGACTATCTTCACTTCCTGTACAGCATCACCGCTCCGCTCATTCTTCTCAAAGTAACTGCACCGCACCTCATGATACTTCACACAATAAACTTCTATTATGCTGATTTTCAGAGCTTTTATTTCATTCTTCCGTCTCAGATGCTCGATCGCAGCCCCAGGATGTTGCCGGGCCTCGCTGTCCACCTCGGCATTATCGCCATTGCCATGGGAACCACCCTCCACTTGGTGGCAGACTCCATCACACGAGGGCTGCTGCTGATTGGCTACCAGCTGCACCTGCCGGTCAGAGAGAATCCAATAATGAAGGACCTCAACCCTCCGGCCCTGGTAGGTTCCCACTTAGTTATTCATGTTTCAGTTAGTGAGGGCGGGGGGAAATATACGTCTTTAATCTCTTCTCATGAAGAAGTGCAGCCAGCTAACATTACATCATGGGGGGCTCAAGCCCGGGGCCATATTTGTTATTTTACTGTGACAGCATCTGTGCCGATGCTGGATCCATTATTACATGTTCATAATGATATGATACGAGGCGCACGCTTTTCTCCTGCTCTCCTTCCCCTCATCATTATTATCCTGCTTTGCTGCTTTGCCTAAGAGCCTTTCTTCCACATATTCTCCGAACCGGAAATTAAGCCTATGGATCTGGTCAGCTGGCCTCTCAACATAATCGATCAATTTTTCTCCACGAGGAGACAGGGGATGGGAGACCGCCTGCCTGAGTGGAACTTGTTTGAATATCAGGATCTCCAGATTGGGCGTGGAGAATACCTGTTTTTCATGGAAGTTGGGAAGTGGGTACGTGCAGCGCAGTACGAACTCAGACTTTTGGAGAGATGTCTGATTCTGCGCTGTGGCGAGAATGGAACCATCTAATTCGGAATATTGGAATTCGCCACTGAGTGTGTCCAGTGAGACTCTGAAGGCTGTCAGCAAAATTATCAGTCAGCCGGCTCCAAAACAGCTGCACTACCAGGAATTCGGCCTCCCCTACCTGGCCTTGAGACAGCTGGGAAATCTCCTTCTCCTGGAGTTATGGAAACAAAGGCTCTTCCCCGCCATCCCATCTCTGTGACCTGTGTGAGCTGGTATCTTAGCAACCTGGCTGCTGATGAACATTATTCCACCTTATCAGAAACTGTTGAGTCGAGGACAGCTGGACGGCTCCACAGTGTCCTAAACTCTCCCATTGTGTTTATGTGCTTCCTAGGCTGCTGCAGAGGTTTTGTAACCTTATACTGTGTATGTGTACAAAGTATTTCCTCACTCATTCCTATATGTGTTCGCTATTTCTTCACCTTTTGTAACAGCAGCGCCTCCAGAAGGGGGCAGCGTGGGCACAGTTCGCCTATCTGCCCATGTTTGTTTGTTTGTTTGTTTGTTTGTCTTCTCTGATGGGTGCTCTGTTAACTGTAATTCCCTATTGTGGGACTAATAAATGTATTTATTCATTCATTCATTCAAACATGTTTTTATCCTTCACTTTTAATTTTGTGTCTGATGTAAAATTTCAAACTGAGCGTTTGATGTGACGAGTTGTTTCTGCGTGAACTCGAGTTCGAAGCCAAACGACCGGAGACGCTCGACAGACGCACCGCGAGCCGCCCGCTCAGGTGAGCTCAGTGTGAAACAGGCTGAGAAAGGTTTGACTCTCAGAGTCTTCCAGTCATTTAAAAACATTTTAAACATCCATCATTTATAAAGATTCAAAAATAATAACGTTTTCTTTCCAGACCTAAAAATATATTGAAGCTTAGAAAAAGACACAACAGCAGAAATAAACGTTTGACTTCAGCATCGATCACGTTTACTGGCCCATAAAATACATTCAAATAAAACGGTATAAAAAAACTGTAAATTTAAATTTAAATTAAAAGAAAAATGAAACAAGGAGATATTAATGTAAATAAAAATCATAAAATCTGGAAATTCTTTAGCCCTCCGTACAGACGTCCTCTGAACGTGTGCGGTCAGCTGACACACCTGTGGTCACGGAGGCTCCTCATGGCGGCGAAGCTGCGGCTGCAGGAAGTGCAGCTGAAGGGTTTACTTCCTGTGTGGACGAGCTGGTGACTCTTCAGGTTTCCCTTCTGGCTGAACGTTTTCCCACAGACGCCACACTCGAACGGTTTCTCACCGCTGTGGATGCGTTTGTGCCTGATGAGGTTCTGAGAAACGCTGAAGCTCCGCCCACACACCTCACAGACGAACGGCTTCTCACCACTATGCGTGCGCTGGTGCAACGTGACGCTGGCCTGCGTGGCGAAGCTTTTCCCACACTGTGAGCAGCTGAACGGTTTCCCCTCCGAGTGGCTGCGGCGGTGCATCTTAAGGTAGCTTGCAGAGCTGTAGCTGCGCCCACATACGTCACAGGAGAAGCGGCTGGCGGTGTCGTGCAGCTGCAGGTGCGTCTTTAGCGTATGGGTGCTGCAGAAGCTCTTTCCACACTCGTGGCAGCCGTGAGCGGCACGCTCGCCGTGCAGCAGCTGGTGGCGCCTCAGCGATGCCGCCGTGGAGAAGCTTTTCGCGCACTTGCTGCAGCGGTGCGGCTTCACGCCGGTGTGGCTCTGCTCATGTGCGAGCAGTGCGCTGCGCTGCCTGAAGCCTTTCCCGCAGGCGTTGCAGATGAAGGCCCAGTCGCTGCCGTGAAGGGCGCCGTGCGCCTTCAGGTGAGCAGCCTGTGTAAAGCTGCGGCCGCACACATCGCAGCTGAACGGGCGTTGACCCGAGTGGATGAGGCGATGACGTCGCAGGTTGGCTGACACGCTGAAGCTCCGCCCACAGGTTTCGCAACTGAACGCTTTTTCGCCAGTGTGCACGCGGCGGTGCACTGACAGGCTGCTGCTGCTAGAGAAGCGGCGGCCGCACTGCTCGCAGGCGTGAGGCCGCTCGCCGCTGTGCGTCCGTAGGTGCGCCGTTAGGCCGCTGTGCTGACTGAACGCCTTCCTGCAGATGCTGCAGCTGAACGGCTTCAGGCCGCCGTGCACGGTGAGCTGATGCACTTGTACGCTGCGGCTTGTGGTGAAGCCTTTGCTGCAGGTGGGACAGGCGAAGGATTTCTGCTGCAGGTGAACTCTGCGGTGAGCTGACAGGTAGCTGCGTTTGGAGAACTCCTTCCCGCAGGCGGCACACGGGAACGTGCGGCCTGCAGTCTGACACGTCAGTCTGTGTTTCCTGAGGCCGCAGGCTGCCGCCAGCTTCTCTCCGCAGATGGAACAGGTGAGAGGGCGGCGCCCTGCCACCTGGTGCACCCTGAGGTGGCTGCGTGTGCCAAACGCCTTCCCACAGTGGTAGCAGGCGTGGGGCCGGTGGCGCCCATGTACGGTGAGCCTGTGGACGCGCTCGCTGCTGCGGGCGGAGAAACGGTGGCCGCACACAGAGCAGCTGAATGGGCGCTCTCTGGTGTGCACGGGCATGTGAGCATGCAGGTTGGAGCGTTTGGCGAAGGTGCTATTGCAAACGCTGCAGCTGAAGCTCCGCCCACTACCTCCTGCAGGAGCCTGCTCTGATTGGTCATCTGTAGGAACATCAGATTGGCTGTTCAGCTCCAGCTGGGCGTCTGCCTGCGAGGCGGGAAGGGTGGAGTCCGGCTGAGGTTCTACTGCAGAGACAGAGAGAAGTGGTCATTGGTTAAAGGACGCTGCTGAAGGTCACATGACCTCAACGATGTCGTTCCTCCATTAGAAAAATTCAGCTGGAAACTTCAAAGCCGTTACCGGCCGCAGTCGCCATCTCAGGCTGGTTGTCCTGCTGCCCTCCTTTCACCTCCTCCTCCAACAGCCACTTCAGGTCCTCCAGCAGACGCTCACAGAGTGTCATCACCATGGTGAGAAGCTCCGCCTACAACACAAACACAGGATCAAACTGACAGACTGACAATGACATCAGCAGACTGATCAATACAGGTCTGATTTAACAACTCGAGGAGGCAGAGTTAAAAATTAAACTCTTAAAGTAAAAATCTTTTAAAAAATGGAAATAAAGAAAACATCAAAATAAAGAAAATAAAAAGAAATTAAACAGCAAATTAAAATACTCAAAAAATATCTAATAAATAAATAAAACTGGTTATAAATTAAAATTAAATAATAAAAATACAAAGATTTAATCATTTAAAAAATAAAACAAAGATCTACAAAAATAAGATGAAAAATTACTGCTTAAAAAAATTAAAGGAACTCTTTGAAAACACACCAGATCTCAGTGGGAAAAACTGGATATCTGTCCTGGTGTGGATGATGTGTTCGATTGATGGAAGTGAGAATGATGAAGCTGCAGAAGCTAGACAGACAACATGAGGGTCCCTCTGCTACTGTTACTGTGCAGAATCACGGAAACTCTCTGAAAGATACGAGGACCGTTCAAAAACTGTGGAAATGTGGACGCTCGTCAGATATCTGCCGTTCAGCTGCTACTGACCTCTGCAGCAGGAAGCGCCTCCACTAAACTACTTACTGACGTAACAACAGTGACAACACTCACCTATCGATCCGACAGACTGAAAGTACAAATAAGCAGAATCTGCTATAAACTCACAGTTCACGCGTCTAAAATCAGAATTACTGCATTTTCGGGGGTAAATCTTCCAGGTCAGTCCTGTTAAAACTGAAGCTTGTTGTGATTATAAATAAATTTAGGCACGGCTGTGTACCAGGTACTTTAGAGTGTAGCAGTAATACTGCATACAATACTTTTAAAACGCCTTTCTAATGAAATCTGTAATCTGTGCCTCTGCAGAGCGTCAGTGAGCCACGAGCTGCTCTCCCCGTGGAGAACTCTGTTTGGGGGTTGCTGTTGTTGTTGTTGTTGTTGTTGTTTTGTGTATTGTCCTGCCTGCAGGTGAGCCGCGGGGCTTCCTGCCTCCTCCCCGGTGCTTCTGCGTGAACGCGCTTTAATAAGCGCGTTCCTGAATGCACAAAGATCTGCGTTTAAGTTTCACTGCGCAGAAGCTGTTTCCGCTCTGTTCGTGTTTATGTATTAGTTATATCTTCCTCTAACTTTATTTATTTCTTCGGAGCTGTTCTAACCTGTTAAAATGCTAATAAAAATTAATTTAAAGCGACTCTGACCTCCCAGGCGCGGCGCTCCGGGTCAGAGGTCACCGTCAGCCGGCTGCGCAGCTCCGTCGCCGCGGTCTCCCTGAACTGCTGCAGCGCGCAGCGCACGCGCTCATACACGTGCATCTTCCGCTTCTGTCAGTCCAAAGAGCTCGAGAACCCGAAGCAGAACCGGCAGAACCAGGATCTGAAGGGGGGCCCGTTTCGGATTGAGCCTGCTGCTGTTCCTGAAGCCAGTCACTTAAACAGACATGAAGCGGACTGCGCCCCCTGCTGGACGGAGGCCAACAGTGCCACATCAAAGAAATACAGAAATGATTTCAAATAAATGAAAATAAAATATTATAAAAGGTAAAAGGAGAATAAATAACAATCAAAAATGTAAAACAAATAGAAAATACTATCAATATTTATATTCTTAAAACGAAATAATTATTTTGTTCTTTTTAAACGATACCTTTTAAAAAAGAAGACTTAACCATGACATATTACTTACACGCATTGCATAATTTTAACAAATAATATATATTTAATTAAACTTCATTTGCATATTTTTTTAAAAAAAATATTGAAAACAAATAAATATTTTTAAATATATAAAAACTCCTACACAGTAAATTATAATTTGATGTAATTGAGTTACATTTTTTTAAAGCACATTCGTAAAAAATATCAATTATAAAATTAGTCTTCGAAGGTTTCATGTAATTTAACGATAATGTAATAAGATTTTTAATTACTTTGTATTCATTTATTTAGGTTTTTTAGATGACTAATGAGTGGAAGACGTAAAGACATAATTCGCAATATACAGTTTTAAAATAATAAAAACAATATAGTTATGTATTTTCTTGCTAATTGCATACAAAACAAAGAAAAATACAGATTGTTCATGCTGGATTTTATTTCACTTTTTTTTTTGTTTCTTAGAATAAACAAAATAATGTTAAATTATGTAGAATAATAAGCAACAAAAAATAAATTTTACAAATAAAAATTATTTGTAGTTTATTAAAGATAAAGTTTAAATAAATTAGCAAAAACAAAGAAGCTTAAATGAAACATCCAGATTTTGTGAAATGTTTTCTGATCATTTAAAGTACTAAAGAAAAATATAAATAAATGAATAATAGTTCTTATTAATAAGAGTTCTTTAATTTTATGGTTAAAAAAATACACACAGATGTATTTTCATGTTCACTAATTTATTTCTGTGTTTTTACATCATAGGTAAACTCAGTGATTTCAGACTCTAAATGTTGTGAATTTATTATGTGAAGAAGACACTCATGAAGACATCAAGAAGAAATCAAATTCTGAGGTTTCGCTTTCCTTTCAGATTTAACCGACTGTTTGACTTCCTTCTACAGTGGCCTGCAGGTCTGAGTGTTTTACCGGGAAAAATTCATTAAAAATGTGAGTCACGAATGTGGAACCTGCTGTCAGCACAGGTGTGGGAGGCGGGGCCGAGATCTATGAGTCAGCAGGAAGAGAGATCAGGTGTGTGACTCTGGTGTGGCGGTGACTGACACGCTGCTCCTGATTGGAACTGAGCCTTCACCTGAACCAGATGACCCGCCCACCTCCCTCCTAATTCTTCTTCTCCTCTTCCTCCTCTCTCTGCTTCCTGTACTCCTTGTGGGCCTCCATAATCTCCTTGACAACGGAAGGGTCATCCAAAGTCGACACGTCGCCGAGGTCCTCTGTCATTTCCATAACGACCTTCCTCAGAATCCGCCTCATGATCTTACCTGAGCGAGTCTTTGGCAGCCGCTTCACCACCTGAGAGACAAGAAAGGAACACTGAGCTCTGATTGGACAACACAGCTGAACACCAGCCAATAATATGATAGTTAATGCAAAAACTGTACTCATCAATGCAAAAACGTGAAGCCAAAAGAGATCATTTCAACATGAACAGTAAAACAGAAAAAATATAGAAATAAATTAATGTTTAAATATCATATCTACTGTGTTTAAATCTACTAAATTAGATTAAATCTAAGTGCAATAAACAGAGCTGTGAATCAGGACCCCACGATTATCAAGCACAACACTGTCACTACAACCCGCCATAAGACGGAGTCGGTCTGCAATCAGTCTGCAACCAAATGGTGACTAGTTGGCAATTACGTGCAATCTGTTTCTGCTAATATGACAACTGTGATAAATTGTCCAACATCACAGATCTGTTTGTTGGGTGGGCGATAACAGACTGAGCGATGGAACTCAGAGAGTCAAGAGTTGTGTCACGTATCTGGATCCAGAGGGGAGGAAGAGCAGCCTGAGCCTGACCATAAACACAGTACAATATAAAGTATCAGTAGTACTGGACAATGGAAAATATCAAGGTGTACTATCTGTCAGAAACTCCACATCTTCTTTGTCTCTCGCTTGTATATTCTTGTATATTCCTTGTATATATGATAATATTCCTGACTGTATCTCTGTGTGTCTATGTAAAAGTGCTACTGGAACTTTAATTTCCCTGACGGAACCCTCCCAAAGGGATTAATAAAGATTTTTCTAATCTAATCTAATCCATAACAGTGAGATGCTTCTTACTGCAACACGTGAGGACGACGCGCTGAGATATGAGCAAAAACATGCATTAAATGGAGTGTCATGGATCAGATCCGTGTCCTGAACATCAGATGAATCTGACAGGTTTGGATGTTTTTAGTCTGGGGTATGACTGGCTGTTTTTGGCTATTTTTGCTTTGACCTTCATATTTCACCTTAAACACTGTTCATCTTGCCTTGGTTGGTTTCATGTTTTCAGCACACGTGTGACGGCACAGTTATTGTTTCATTTTGACTGGATTACCACATAAAAACATAAAATCTGACTAGAAAAAAGTTCAATTTTTACTGTGAAAACCACTCTGAAACATTGAACAACAAAGTTCTAAACAGCTAATTCACATTAAACTGCAGACAGTGCCTCAAGTGTCGGGGGTCAGTAAGATGCCACACAGTATTTGTGCCGCTCCAAAAACAGTTCCTGTCCTCCACAGACAGAGGGCGCCATCTCAGGCCTGACACTTCCAGGTGTGTCCCTCTTCCTGTTGTACACCTGGGGACAGCGTTTACATGTGAGTCGGCCTTTGATGGCATTTTGTCTATGACGACAGCACACACTCAAAGAACTACACGCTAACTACACGCTAACTACACGCTAACTACACGCTAACTACATGCTAACTACACGCTAACTACATGCTAACTACATGCTAACTACACGCTAACTACACACTAACTACACGCTAACTACACGCTAACTACATGCTAATGATACGCTCCAAACATGCTAAACTCTCTCTAATCTCAAAAGCCGCTGTCAGTATCGCCGTCTGTCTGTCACTGCATCACTCTCACAGCTTTCACCTGTTGCTCAGCAACCAAATGCTGCACGAAGCCATATAACCTTTGATTGGTTGATGTGGGGCATTTTTCCACTAATAGGAAAGGAGGTGTCATGTAGCAAACATGAAAGGACTTCCTGTTAGTGAAGATCACGTTTTTACATTTCTTCCTGTGAGGACAACATACATTCAGACGCGACAGCAAAGATCGAGATTTTTTTTTTACCTCCACCAACTATGGCAAATATGGAATCAGGTGATCTCGGGGTCAGTGGCCATCGTTCATGCAGATTCGGAATGAATCGGACTGACAGCTTTGCTGCATCGATTTCCCCAGGCCTGATTCACATTTATTGATTGATTGATTGTGACTTCAGTGGATCTGCTGAAGGTTTGAACTAAAGTGTTTCTGATGTGTCGGATCAGCTGTCAGGATTCATCTCATGATGTTTGACTTTAAAGTTTTCCCAATTTTCGATGTTGTTTCTTCTACTTCCTGTTTCGTGTTGACCCTCAGAAGGTCATGAAGAAGAGTTTAGACACACTCACCAGGAAGTGTTCGGGGACGGCGTACTTGGCGATCTTGGTGGCAACGAGATCTCTGAGTTGCTGCAGGACGGCGTCATCGCTGAGATCCTTCTTCAAAACCACAAAGGCAAACGGCACTGAGAGCGCACACACACACACACACACACACACACACAGACACACACAGTTTTTACCTGTAATATCTTGTCTATATTGTACAACGTATCATTTTAACTTTGGAATATTTCAGGTTACATTTTATCTGTTTCGTATATTTGGAGTCTGTTCTGACTCTTCCTGCAGGCTCAGTGACAGAGCAGCAGGGGGCAGCAGAGTCTCACAAACCAGCAGCTTCATGTCTGAGTTTCATTCATCAGGAAAACTGATTCCTTCCCTCCTTCTTTGCATCCTTACCTTCTCCTTTGATGTCATGTGGGATTCCTACCACAGCTGTTTCAGGAACAGCTGGATGTTCGTCCTGCAGAGAAAAGCACATGTGTGACAGCTGCTCGGGCTGAATCAAAAATCACATTTCACTGTATTTGCTTTCATCTGGGCCACAGTCACAAAGGTTCCTGAGACCGAGAGAAGCTCCTCGTGATCAGATTCTCAGAAATCTGAATTTCCCATCAAAGGCTGGACTAAATCCTGGAAAAGATCCAAGTTATTCAGAGAGCATCTCAGGCCTTAAAGGAGCTCCTGAGGTGAAACAGTTGTGCAGAGGACTTTAAGAGGATTAGGGGTTTCTTAAGCAGAGGAGGAGGTGATTGAGAGACAGCTGTAAACATGACGGGAATGATGCTCGGACACTTTTTATTCCAGTCAGAAAGTTAACTATAGTTTTCATAATCCTGTTAGTTCATCAATCATCACTGATGTCTGACATGCATGCAGGCCAAAAACACAGGTGTGCAACAAAGGTCAGACTGTCTTTGTATGAGGAAGCTTTGTGGACTCAGCCTCAGGCCTACGTGCACATTCACCACACTCCTCAGAGCCGGAATAAATCAGGGTTTGATGAGGAGTTGGGATCGAACTCTTTAAAAACCCTCAATGATCAGGAACAGTGTAACAATCAGCACACATATCTTTCTGAGTCCTGCATCTCCCGTGTGCATCTCACCAGGGCGTCCTCAATCTCAGCTGTACCGAGGCGGTGACCGCTCACGTTGATGACATCATCCATGCGGCCAGTTATCTGGTAGTAACCGTCCTCTGAGCGGTACGCTCCATCCCCGCTGAAGTAAAACCCTGAAAGAAAAACGGCCGGCTCACAGATGGCAACTCTAAAAACACTGCAGAGCTTTTGTGTTCGTGCACTGACCAGGATACGGCTTGAAATACGCATCAATGAATCTCTGGTGGTCTCCGTAGATGCTGCGAGCCATCCCCGGCCACGGCTGAGCGATGCACAGCGCTCCGGCGACAGAGTTACCCGACAGAGGCTCGCCCTGATCAACAACAACATGACAAACACAATAAATACAGGCAGGTCCAAGCAGCAGGACACAAGAACCTGATCACAGACTCCAGGTTCAAAGCTGTCCAGCTGATGAAGCTCTCAGTTTTATCTCTCACAGCCAAAGAAGAACAGTTAAAAGTCAAAAGCTCAGCTCAGCAACTCTCTCTTTATTTTTTAAAACTGAACTGAGAACAACCACAGTTCCCTCTGAGAACCTGTTCGGTCGCCTTTGGTCCTCCTGAAAGCTCCTAAAAGCTTCATGAGACCATCACCCAAATGATTTATTTTTAATTATTTCATTTATCAAGCATCAGTGTCTGAAAAATGAAGAAGCACCAAACCTGCAATTCCTCTGCAGTCCAGCAGAGGCAGCAGTGAGTCAGTCTTCATAGACTCCCATGATAAGTTTTCACAGCTGATACACAAACTGCTTTGGTTTCTGTAGATAATTTCCTCCATCATAACAGCTGCACAGGGGAGGATGTTTCTATAACTCACCTGTCTGCATTATTAGGGGCGTGGCCTCTCTCACTGACAGGTGGATGCTGACACAGGTGGCTACAGCTGCTAGCTGTCTGCTAGGCTTCCCCTCAGCTAACTGCAGTCCCTGAACTGGACCTCTGGACTGTGTTTGAGCCTTTTGGAGCATTTTAAATGCAATTTTCTGACCAATAATGTGGCTGCTGTGGCTTCATTGGACTAACAGACCGTCCAAGAAGGCGGAGCTCCAATTTGGGTGCATGAAATTCAAGGATTTGGTTGGATGTTACTGATTTGCAGGTATCTGTGTGAAGCTCCGTACAGACTGTGGATAATAACACTGATTTTCTTTTTACTACAACATTTGCTATAAAACTACTGAGTTTTCAGGCCTCTGAAACAGTAAAACTTTATTAATACTGAAGGAATAAAATGATTCCTTTAGTGTCAGGATGTCTTCAGCAGCCACACTGACACCTGCTGTCAGCTCAGCCTGTGACGCTGAAGTCTAACACAGCCTGATGAACTCTGCTGTGTGTATTGGACATACGTGTCCTTATTTCTCAGTGAGAGCGCAGCTTTAATGGCAGTCAGACTCCAGCAGGAGGAGGAGGAGAAAAGGTAGAAAATCATCAACTTCGTGTTTAGCCTTTTTTTTCTTCGGACATCTGAAACTTTTCCTGTATCTAAATATTTTAACGAGGAAGAAACTTTTTCACCTCAAATCGTCTGAAATGCTCAGACACCCTCCCAGAGCAGAGGACGATCTATCATGTCTCTAATGTCTTGTGTCAGTGATGTAACTTCCATTGTGAGAGGGAGGCCACTTTAAGTGGTCTGAGTTAAATCCTGGAAGCTAAAGTGCGTTAACTCTGAGAGGATTGGAGGGAAAGTGACCTCAGCCTCCTCCCAGGATGAGAAACCGAAGGAACTCTAATCTAATTGAGTCCACGCTGAGGAAGCAGCGCTGATGAAAAGCCTCGAACGCCTGCAGATTACGGCTCTTTAACGAGCGCATAATTAATTTGGGGATGCGGCGATCGGAGTCTGAAAGTCTGTTAATCAAAGCAAACAGATGCTACTGGGAAGATTACACAGAGAGGGGTGTGACTGGAAGGCGCTCAGCGTGGTTAATGAGACGCAGGATTGACGCCTGACCACATGTTCATCAATCCTTCAAACACATCAGCAGGTTAGTCTTTGAACAGCTGCTTCCTTAAAAGCCCGCCAATCTTAATTTTCTTCTTCTGTGCATCAAGCTGCAGAAGCATGTGGATCGCTTCTTCAAACAGCACGCAGCACGAGCGCACAAAAACGACACAAAATGGCTGCAAAACAGAGACTTCTATGCAATCAGACCTGAGGAGTCGCCCCCTGTTGGATATTAGAAGCAGCGCAGGTTGAAGGCTTTCAGTGAGCTGGCAAACGTGAACATGTCATCAGGTTTGTGACCTTTGACCTTCTAACCAATAAGAGCTGCATTCCACCATCTGTCTGCTCTGTCCAAGACATGAACATTAATCCTTCTTAGTGTCCCTACTCCTTGGAGGTGTTCCTGAGGGTGTCCCCTATCAGGATCATCTCCAAGGTGACAACCCCACCGGGGGTTAAATACCTGGTACACCTCTTGGATGACAGGTAAATCATCTTCAAGAACCTAAAAAGGAAGTCTGGTTGCCTTCAACTTAACTGACGTACCATGACCTTGAGGACCTGTGACCTGGGGTCTGAAATTTGAGGACCTCCACAGCTCAGAGCACCAGAATATGGAAGCTTGTTTCCACCACCACAAAAAAAAAAAAAAATTGCAACCCATAACTTGAAATTTTGAGTTAGCTCTGCCAATCAGGAAGCAGGAGGATGAAGGCATCGGCTGTCCAACAGTTCAACATTTATTTAGATTAGATTAGATTAACTTTATTAATCCCTTCAGGAGGGTTCCGTCAGGGAAATTAAAGTTCCAGTGGCACTTTTTTTTACATAGACACACAAATAGAGATAGAAATAAAGTTATAGAAATATAATACATAAATATACAAGAATATACAAGAATATACAAGCAATAGAATAGAATAAATAGATAAATAATAAACTAAGGTACATTTATATTGCACTGTGTTTGTGGTGTTTATGGTCATACACCCCACAATGGCTGTGTCATCAGCAAACTTCTGGATGTGACACAGCTCTGAGTTGTAGCAGAAGTCTGCGGTGTACAGGGTGAAGAGAAGAGGGGCCAGCACTGTCCCCTGGGGTGCTCCAGTGTTTGCTGATGACAGTGTCAGACATGGTGTCCTTCAGCCTGACATACTGCGGCCTGTCGGTGAGGTAGCTGGAAATCCAAGTGACCAGGCAGGGGTCCACTTTCATCCTGTTCAGTTTATCCTTAAGTATAAGGGGCTGGATGGTGTTAAAGGCACGTGAGAAATCCAGGAAGAGGATCCTCACTGCTCCATTTCCCTTATCCAGATGAGAGTGTGCTCGATGTAATAGGTGGAGGATGTCATCCTC
>VUQJ01031200.1:26044-50079 GCA_015108635.1 Andinoacara biseriatus | reverse complement strand
TTCAATTCAATTCAATTTTATTTATACAGCGCCAATTCACAACAAACAGTCGCCTCAAGGCGCTTTGTACTGTAAGGTAAAGGTAAAGACCCAACAATACTGCAGAGAAAAACCCAACAGTCAAACGACCCCCTATGAGCAAGCACTTGGCGACGGTGGGAAGGAAAAACTCCCTTTTAACAGGAAGAAACCTCCAGCAGAACCAGGCTCAGGGAGGGGCAGTCATCTGCCACGACCGGTTGGGGCTGAGGGGAGAGAGAGAGGACAAAAAACATGCTGTGGAAGAGACACAGAGAATGATTAAACAAAATATTCCCCTCACTATTTTACCGCCACCTTCAGCAGCCCAAACCGGTGTGGTCTTCTGCTGCTGTAGCACATCTGCTCCAAGGTTCAATATGTTGTGTGTTCAGAGATGCTCTTCTGCATACAGTTGGTTATACCAAGTGGTTATTTGAGTTATTGTTGCCTTCCAGTCAGCTCAAAGTAGTCTCTTCTGGTTTCTGAGATTCACTAGGCCCAGAGAGCTGCCTCTCGCTGGATATTTCCTCTTTTTTAGGCCCATTCTCTGTAAACCCTGGAGGTGTCTGTGCAGGAAAATCCCAGTAGATCAGCAGTTTCTCAAATACTCAGATCAGCCTGTCTGGAACTTTCTTCCACATTCAGCCAATCACATGCCCAAATGCATTGGGTCACTGCCATGTGATAGTTGCATTAATGATCATTTGAACAGGTGTACCTAATAGAGTGTGTAATAAAGTGAGCGTATCTACACAGTGTACTTTTATTTTACGTGGTGAATATTCTTTTGATGTCATCCTGTCAGAAAATTAGGTTCTTGAAAAAAAAGCATATTTAATTAAATTTTATGGGACTCATTATTCTTCTCTTGATTTTCTGTCATATGGACGCTCTTAAATCTGTAAACGATGAGAGAGAGGATAATCCTACTACTGTCACTGGGATTATTTTCAAAATGTGAATTGTGCAAAACCAAATAAGGACTTAAATTACTCAAAAGGTTTTGATTAAAAATACTATTATTCTGGAGCCCTGCTGGTGTGGGGACCTCTTTTTCTCTATACTCAAAAATCTGCCATTTTTCTATACATGCTCCATCGAGTTATAATGAATGCATTAAACTGTTAAAGTGTTTGCATCTTCAGTGAGCAAGAGCTAAAAAATGTAAATGTGCTGAGGTGTGTGTGTGTGTGTGTGTGTTTTCAGCGTGTGGAGCCTGGGAGAAACCAGACTTCAGCTGTGTGTGAGGAACAGCAGAGACGAGCAGCCTGAGCCACCACCGCACAGACCTTCAACACCACACCTGGAAAAAGAGGTCGCTATGTGCGCTCTGTATATTTGACAAAGAAACATCCTGACATTTTGATCATGCACTTTTCACACTCAGAACACTGTGTGATTGAGTCTGGGTGAACACTAACACAGGTTAGAGTGAGACGAGACGACGTGTGCTGTAGGAATTTCCACGGCAGCAGTGAGATATTCTGGTGTGATTCAAACTTTACAGGAAATAAAAGAGGGAGGAAACACTGCTAGACCCAACTTGAGTTTTCAAGACTTAATTCAAAGTCTTACAAAGTAACACTGTGTATTTGTTTTATGAAACAAAATTGTGGTTTCAAAAAAATTAAGCTGTTAAATTCACCTAGTTTTGCTCAACAACAGCAATTGCGATAGTGAAATACACTCAGGTTTACTGTGTAATGCATGACTCTGTGGAACATGTGGCTATGTGTTAATCCTGATTATAAATAAATACAGTGACACAAGGCAGTGGAAATGGGGAAACAGCCGCACACCAGAAAGACATTTAAAAAATCTATTCAAAAGGAGGCTCCTGCAATTTTAAATGTTGCTGTCATGAAAAACAAATGATCCACAAACAGGAGCTGATATGTTTTTGTGTCTGTAGGTGGTGCTGTGGGGAAAGAGCATAGATGAGCTCCACCACAGGATATACTCCCAGCAGCCAATCAGGGGCTGGGAGGGCCAGCCTGCCCACATGTATGGAGAGATCATCCACTCCTCACTGGTGTCTCTCTACATCAGCTACACACAGGTAACGTGGCGCCACACAAAGGAGTGAGAAAGTTCATGTGTGAGGCAAATCCACGACAGCTGCTGGATTCAGACAGGCCACTAAAATGAGCAACCGAAAGCTTTTAATATTTTATTTACTGCTGTAATGAGAAAAATCACATTTCTTTGTGGGAAATAACCCCAAATGTTTTCAACAAGTTGTTCACTGCCTGTTTGTTTAAATCTATAAGCAGTAAGCTAAATGTCAAACAAGTCACTTGACACAAGTACAAACCTGTCATTTGGATCAGTGAACTCATTTTAATAATAAAACAGTCTGAAAATGGTTAAATCCTGTGAATTCTGCATCAAATCTGCAGGAAACCCGTGAACACTTCCTGGTTTTGTTCTCTTTTCACCTACTGATCCTTTCTCTGGACCACTCTCGACATGACTTCATTTATGAGGTATTCTTCATACTTTTTTAAGACATGTGGTTAAGTTAAGAGAAAACACTGAGCTGAATATATGATTGCACAGGAGTGAAAGCTTTATTGTTAGTGTTATGTAGGATAAAGCTTCAAGTGGATGTCTTAACAATAAAGCTGCAGCATGCTGGAAATGTAATAATGGACTGTCAGTTGTGTCTAACAGCAAAAAGGTGATAAAGATGTGTTAGTACAAAGCCAGACATTGTTTTTCATGATTGTGTGAAGAAGTGAAACCAAAGTGTTGGACTAGACAACAAATGGTTTTAAACACAGTAACAGCTTTAGAAGGTGATCATGCACTCCACGGACAGATGTATTGTCCATGCAGTGCATGATCATTTTCAGTCCCACTGCCACAGGTGTATATACTCTAGCGCTGAGCCACATAGTCTGCCTGTGCAAACATTTCTAAAACACTGGATTGTTACAAAGAGCACCCTGAATTTAAGTTTAACAGGATGCCACCGTTACAAAGTGTCAGTTTGTAAAATTTCTTTCCTCCAAGATAATCCATGATCAGCTTTGTTACTGCAAAGTGGAACAGTTTAGGAACCACAGTAACTCAGCCGCAAATTGGCAAACCAAAGTTACAGAGCGGTGTGGCCGAGGCGCGTACAGTAGTGCATAAAAGTCGCAGATGCTCTGCTGAGTCAATTACGTGTTTCTCTTGTTGTGTCCCCCTAGTGGCCAAAAATGAAACAATGCAGCTTTAATGTACACTCAGAGAATTGAAATGAACTCTTAAATGGGCGCTGATAATCAGGAAACTGTGCACTGTAACTTTAGAGCCTATCCAGAATAATCTGGAGTCTTTTTGATGAAAATCTCCAAACGCTGTTGGACGTACGTCCTCGTAAGACATAAGCATAAAAAAAAAAAACGTAGAAACAGAATAAATTTGCTGGCATCTGTAGGGACGGATATTCTAAATTCAGAAATGTTGGGTTTTGTTGTTGGGGAATTTCTGCACTGTAATCTTAACACAGGAACCTGACGCAAAACACATTAATGTTACATATTTAAGTTTGCCTTCTATTATCTCGCAGGGCATTCTTCCCCTTTCTGGACTATCCTTCCAAGTTGTCTCTCTGGATGTGGACGCGTCACATTCACCACACATGTTTGAAATCAGCAGTGAGTCAGTGGAAATTACTGAGCTCCGCTAAGCCGTGCGACACAGTGTGAAATACTGAACATGATTTATGCTGTTCCCTCTTCCGTCCAGGCCCATTGATGGACTCCAGGGTGTTCATATGTGCCAGTGCTGCAGAGCTACAGAAATGGATGCAGCACATAGAAGACAGGAGATACAAGTCCATGATGCAACCCATGAGTCCCACCCACTGTGCTCTCTCCTATCTAGTACTGACTACCTGTCGCACATCTGGTTACAACTGTACAAAAATATTGTAGTTGCATGTCAGTAAATACATTGTTCACATATTTCTCCTCTAGTTACCGTGTGACGAGCACTGGAAAAGAGAAGAACTGAAAAAATACTTACTACAAGCTCCAATATGGCAGTGGGAGGGTTCGCCCATACAGCACATGGGTCAGCCGGGCTACTTATCTATTGTTCATATCATCAACACACAGAGACAGGTAGTAAACAAGCTCATTTTATTAGAATCACAATGCATAATCTTTTAAGGCAGTAATGTAAGCATTATAAGGACAAAAAAATAAATTGCGTTCAATTTAATAAGAGCGCTTTGAGTGCTCAGTGAAAGGAAAAAAATATTACAGACCCAAGTAGATATGCACAAATTAAATCAACCATATGCCAGGATGGAAAGACATTTGCTTCTGTCGTCTCAAAGGCTTCACAGAAAAAATGTAAAGAGCCATATTTTGAGCCATACTCATGTCCTTCCACATTTACCACATGATGCCAGTTGAACCACAGTTGACAAGAGCGTGTATTTTCCCACATACCCATTTCCCCTCAGCTCCTAAAAGGAGGATCTGCAACCTCAGCTTTCACTGATGTCAGCTATGATTTATTTTCTTTATTTATTACACAAACATGGTACTATTACATGGTACTACTAATATTACAGACACAGAAAATGTAGCTCTGGACCGACACTTTCAGGTTTATTATAACTGGAGCTTTATTCAGTGCTGCACGTTCTTTGTTCAGATTATCTAAAGTGAAAGTGAACACACCACAAAAGTGTCCATGAAGTGTCCAGGCTGCCGTATTAGCAAATCTCAGCAGTTAACTACGAAACCGGATAAAATCCTGCAAATAATTAAATGAATTGCAATTATCCTTTAAAATGCAATTTTAGCAATATGTTAATAGGCCAAGATGGAAAGATATGACGGCACATCGTGAATATGCTACAGTAACCGAGACACACTGGCTTTGTCCTTGTAGGGACTCCAAGAAAGACTGATGGTTCTCTTCCCTCAGGACGTCCTGCTGCTATCTGTTGACAAGCGCCTGAATATAAGATATGAGGTACTACAAAATGACTCTGTGTGGAAAATCCATAATAATACCTTTTCTGCTGCTTTGGCAGCATAACCTTGTGTCCCAGTAATTATGACAGTGTTCTCTTGGTGTATGACATGGGCAGATCCTTTTGTAACTCAAACGTGCTGCCTCTATCATTCTTTGTAGCAGCGAATTCATTGCTTAATACTAAATGTAAAAGTATATTAATGGAGACCTATTATTATTATATTCATATATATACACTGCTCAAAAAAAACCAAAACACTTTTTAAACAGAGTACAGCATCAGGTCAGTTAAACTTCTGGGATATTGATCTGGTCAGTAAGTAGCAGAAGGGGTTGTTCATCAGTTTCAGCTGCTTTGGCTTTAATGAAATTAACAACACGTGCACTAGAGGAGCAACAATGAGACAGCCCCCAAAACGGGAATGGTTTTACAGGTGGAAGCCACTGACATTTTCCCCTCCTCTGGCTAGGGTCAGTGTCACTAATGGTAGCTTGAGGCAATACCTGGACCCTACAGAGGTTACACAGGTAGTCTAACTCATCCAGGATGGAACATCAATATGTGGGTTTGCTGTCTCACCCAGCACAGTCTCAAGAGCATGAAGGAGATTCCAGCAGACAGGCAGTTACTCTAGGAGAGCTGGGCAGGGCTGTAGAAGCCCCTTAAGCCATCAGCAGGACCACTATCTGCTCCTTTGTGAAACAAGGAACAGGATGAGCACTGCCCGAGCTACAAAATGACCTCCAGCAGGCCACTGGTGTGAATTCTTTGACCAAACAATCATAAACAGACTTCATGAAGGTGGCCTGAAGGCCCAACATCCTCTTGTGGGCTGTGTGCTCACTGCTCGGCAATGTGGCGCCCAATTGGGGCTCCATAGTGAACACCAGAATCAGCAGATCCACCATTGGCACCCTGTGCTTTTCACAGATGAGAGCAGGTTCACCCTGAGCACGTGTGACAGACATAAAAGGGTCCAGAAAAGCCACGGAGAACATTATGTTGCCTGTAGCATCATTCAGCATGACTGGTTTGGTGGTGGGTCACTGATGGTCTGGGGAGGCATGTCCATGGAGGGGCACACTAACCTCTACAGGCTAGGCAACAACAGCACCCTGACTGCCATTGATTTTCGGGGCGTCTTTGAATTCAGCCTCTGTAGGTTGAGCCTTTCATTCCTAACACAGTAAGTTCTGACAAAGTGTTTCAGACTGCTCTATATGTTTGGCTTCAGACTGGGTTTTTAAACTTTCAGCTCTGTATGATATGAGAGCAGATATCTGTAATATGTTTACCCTCCTGTCGTTCAAACTCTCGTCACCTTTAAAGCAGAGATCCCAGCGCAGCATCCAGAAAACATCTTTTCTTCTCTGTCATCTCTAACAGGGCAGGTTGCCCCGACAAAGCGTCAAAGCAGTTGAGCGATCAGCCTTGCCTGGACGGCTGGAGTTCGACCTGATAGGTACACTGTACACATTTTTGTCCAAAGAAGCCATGCGTGTGATTCATTTTATATAATCACTGTTTTTGTTTGGTTTTAGGTGAGCTGGTGGAGCCACTGCAGGTCTCCTGTACCTGCCTGGAGGATTATCAGAACTGGATTTTTCAGTTACAACAGGTTAGACAGTTTTATCCTTGTGACATTATATACACGTTTAATAAACCACAAAAGAATACTGTGTGGGCTGTAACACTGAAAGAGGCTAAATAGGTCAGGACAGCTGAAGGAAAAGTGCAGGGCTGGTGATCATTTGCTGTTTTAAGAGCGCTCGTTTGACAAGTGGAACACTAATGAAGCAGCTGTAGGTTTAAAGATTCATATATGCTCTTTATTTATATGAGTGCAAAATAACTTTTCTGTTAATTAAAAAAAAAAAGCATGTAGCACAGACATCTACTTTATCAGCCGGCAGTGATACCTGACAATTCATTAGGTACACCCTGTTAGGACCCCCCCGACCCCGCCTTAATTCTTAATGGCATCAATTCAACAAGGTGCTGGAAACATTACTCATAACATTTTGATCAATATTGATGTGACAACATCACACGGATGCTGCAGATTTGTTGATTGCACATCCATGATGTGGATCTTGTGTGTCACCATATCTCAAAAGCTCTCTGTTGGATTGTGATTTGGTGACTATGGAGACCATCTGAGTACAGTGAATTCATTGTCATGATCAAGGAACCAGTTTGAGATTATTTGTGACATGGGGGCCGTAAAGTGTGCCAAGAAAACATTCCTGCACACCATTACACCACCAGCAGCCTGACCTGTTGATACATGGTAGGATGGAGCCATGCTTTTATGTCGTTTATGCTAAATGTTGACCCTGCCATCCGAAAGTTGCAGTAGAAACAATTCATCAAACCAGGCAACATTTTTCCAATCCCTGTGACCTGTTTTTTGTTCTTAGGAGTTAGAGAGTAAATGGATTAGTTCTTATATAGTGCTGTTCTACTCTAGCTGAGCACTCAAAGTGCTTTTTACAACTTGTTTGCATCTACCCATTCACACCCACTCATACATGCACTTCCTTCTACAGCTAAGTGCTTACTATGTAACATTCATACTCCAACGGATGCATCGGAGAGAAACTTGGGGTTCAGTATCTTACCCAAGGATACTTTGGCATGCAGACTGGAGCAGCCAGGAATCGAACCACCAACCTTCCAATTAGTAGATGACCTGCTCTACCACAGCCACCCCCACCACCTCTAGTAAACCCAAGAGATGGTTCTGAAATACTCAGACCAACCTGTCTAGCACCAACAAGCATGCCATGTTCAAAGTCACTTAAACCGCCTTTCTTCCCCGTTCTGATGCTCAGTTTGAACTTCAGCGTGTCGTCTCGACAATGCCTGCATGCCCAAATGCATCGAATTGCTGCCACATGATTGGCTGATTAGATATTTACGTTAAACAGCTGTACTTAATAAAGTGACCAAGTGAGAATAATCTAAAGACCCACAAAGATTTTTTTTTCCGCCCAGATGGTTTGCCTGTGAGCACATAAACATTAAGTAAAATTATGAGATTAAGCGTTACAACTCCTTTTTTGAATATCTTAGCAATGTAGGTGCATAATAAGAATTTCTAAGAGAGAAAACTTTCTATGAATAACACTGCCCAATTACATTTCTACATAAATTCTATGCTTTCGCATGGTAGACACTTGTTTTAGTTTGGTATGAAAATCAGCTTGTATGAACTTGTTTGAGATCAAAAGCGCATTCATGCAACCAGAAGCACGGACTTTAAAAACAGTCGGTACAAAGTAATGTTCATTTGGACAATCCTTACTCAGACTCTTTAAGGTCAGTCATGTTTTCTTGATTCAAGAAAAAAAAAAAAAACGCTCGTCATGCCGAACATGACGTCTAGTACTTTAACCGTGCTGCATATTTGCATAAACATGATTTTCTTTGTAATTTGCAGCCAGACAGAAGCAGCCACGTTACTGTGAGTCACCCGCCACCTCCAATCATGCCAAAGCTGCAGAGGAGCAGGAAGGAGTCCCAGGAACCAAAGCTGGCAGTGGACCAATATTATATCAATGGACGGGGCTGACTCCACAGAGAGAAGAAAAGCTTCAACGTTCACTGTAATCATAAATTTGAAACATGTAGATATATTGTACATATCACTGATTTGTGCCACAACGTGGGGACAGAGCAGTTAAGAAGACTTCTCCATCCTAATTTTTAATATATTTGGCTCATTCTATCACTTTGAATGGACAGAAAATAACACCTAAATCTGTTTTTCATGTGGGCACAAACAGAAACTAGTCCTCGACCCAGATTACGAGCAGATCACAGCTGAAGAAATGTTAGAGGTAGACACTGTAGGGTCTCAAAAATAACTGTAAATACCTGTATGTAGCTTTGTTTGACCTTTTCAAAATAAACTATTTAAAATAATCTAATTCCATACAGCATAATACAAGTTTCTGTTTATTTCAGTGGCTGAACATTTACAGTAGTGTGCAGAAATCATGGAAACATCCAGTGTCTTACAGCGATTGTACTTGTTGCAGTGATGGGAATTCAACTGACTCCAAATTTTATGCTTATATAATTGCATTTGTCAAATCTTAGTTCATATAAATTACAGTCATAAATGAGCCGTGTTCTACTCTTTATACATGAAGCCATTCATACTAAAATACATTTACATCAGAATCTCCTTAGAGAGCAGCCAGCTAGAGGAGTGAGTATAAATACACATGCTGCAGCAGCAACCGCTTAAATTAAAACTAACAATTTATATATAGAAAACAGTCGGGTTATGAACAGTTCATGTGCCACTGGATGAATTTACATTTGAATCTTGATTATAGTGGTTCATTGACAAGACGTCTCAGCTCAGTCACACTGCGCTACCGGTCATTTCAGAATTTTACATGTAAAAAAATGTGAAGGATGGAGACCTATATGTAAGCTAGTGCTTGGTGTATGCAAGCAGTGCTTTATTCTTTATTTCTAGTGTGATAGAATAATAACCTGGGTCAAAAATGATTACACGTGAAGCTCAATGTCCACATTTACCACACAGATGGGTGATGTAAACGCCTGACAAGGTTGACCTTTAAAACCTGTTCCTGGTTTAAAAGGTCAACAGTTGTGTGCTGCAGTTTTGGGTTTAAAACAGGAATAACAGCATTTTGCTGTTTAGTTCTGCAGATTTTTACACATTTGTCACTCTGGTCAATACTGAAAGCCACAGGACTGACTCAAAACTGATGTTACTTGTAAAAATCACCCTGCACATTGGTGTGACTAATTACAAATTTGACCAACAGATCCTGAAGTCTTTGGCACAGATGAATACACTATCAGGGTTTGTCTACATATTTGGATACAGTGTGACATCATTTAATCCCTACAACCCATTTAATTTTTAAAACACCATCCTGACGGCACCTTGTCTGGCATATACACTGGTACTGCAGATCACGTGCACATAAGGAGGTATCATCCTCTAGTAAATAGTAAACGTGTTTTACCAAATTCGAATCACATTAACGTGTGGATGTAAATAATTAACGGACTGTTCGTCAGAAATTGTGTTATGTGAAGACAAACGGCCTGTTGTGTATCCTGATGCGTCTCAGCATCAGGATCCGCATCAAGCAAATTTCTGATTAGAAGAATGAACCTCCAGCACCCCACAGAGGCCAGATAACTGCAGGAGCTTACATTTACTACCTTTGGTGATAAATCTCATGCAGGCAAACCATAAGATTCTTGAAAAGGTTGCCAGGCTGTAAAAATGGCATTGAATCATGGAAAAAGTGACCCCCCCGCAGACTTTAGCCTTACACATGGTAAATCTGGTAAATTCATCCTCATGGGAACTTCTGTCACCAGACTGTCACTGTAGAAAAGCTGACTTAAAAGTGGAAAATGAGCATTAGAAGCTTTGTGCTCTCATTTTAAAACTCTATTTGGAGCTAGCATGCTAAAGGAAACTGCTAATGGAAACCATGAGAATAACAATCCAAAATGTTGGCTTGTTTTAGAACCTGCATAGAGGTCCCACATCCACCTAAAATGAAAATCCACAAGCTTCGAGACGCAAACGCAGCACAAGTTGCAGTTAGAAGAGTTAGTTCTCTCCCTTCAGTTTCTGCGTGACACATTTGATGCGGATATTTTCTCTGAGGTTGCGGAGGCGCGCGCTGCGACTCGTGATTTCCTCCACGTAGGATTTGGGGAACCAGCCCCGCTCCCCGTCTGACAGCCGGATGCCCTCCACCCAGCCTGGGGAAACACAGCATCCTTTAGACATCAAACAAACAGCTGCCCCCTTTTATGGGCACGAGTTCTGTTACTTTAGGCTCTGGTTGAAGTGGTGAAAATGGATTTCCGCCAGATTCTTACCATCACTTGTAATGGTCTTAGCGTGAAGGATGTCAGCTTTTTCCAGTGTTAACTCATCGTGCTCTTGGGCCTGGTAGCTTTTGATGCACTGAACCTGCGATATATCTATGAGAAAAAGACAAGAAATGAGAGGGTCAACGAGAAGGTTGAGAGAGTTGCACTGATTCTTGCTGCAATGATAGATCTCTGCTGACCATCATTTTCATTGGCTTGTTCGATGTCTACGAGTGGGTCAGAAGGAAACATGGCTGTGATCCATCTCTGCTTCCCACTCCTTGGCAAACACAAAGCCAAGAAGAAGAGTTAGAACAACTTAAAGCATTTGAAATCATTTGAAACTTTGAAGCATTTGACAAAGAGCTGCGACTCACTCGGTGTGTGATTTGAGCAGAATCTGATGTTTGAGCTGCTGGCCTTCACACAGCTGCAGGTGGAAGATGAAGCCTGAGATGCCCTGCAGCTTCTGACTGAGATCCTTCACTTTCAACTCTCCTATTTTAGCATGGACAAACACCATGAACTTCCATGTACTGCAAAAGAAAAAGGAGTAAGTTTAGTATCATGTTCAACTGCAAGCAGGACACGGATAATGGATGAAACAAGATTAAGTACCTCAGTAAGGTGTTGGCCCACCACCACCATCACCAAAGCAACATCACTGCTCCTTGGCATTGATTCTACAGGTTTTTAGGACTCTGCAGAAGGACTGGAGCACCAGTCTTACCCTATTTGATGCAGGGTTAGCCTTTAGGCTATGTAGATTATTCAGTACAACTTTGAACTGATTTGCAGAGACTCTTAAGTCTAGGGGGACATTTGAACCAATATTATGGCAGCAAAATGCCCTCTACAGCATATCAGAGTCAGTGGATCACCTCACTGCAGGGATAAGGGTTTGAGTTTTTCCCACCAATTTGTCACCCAAAAGCTTTAGATCTAAAAGCTTCACATTTATGATCAGCTAGTCAGTCTTTAAAGTTCCTGTACCATATTACTATTATGATAGCACAAGTTTCTGATTACAGAAAAATAGAGAAAACTGTTGCTGCCTATTAGGTGGATTCAAAAAGTTTGAGGCCTTAGGTTGTAAATATAAAAACAACTGCTTTAAATTAGGTAGATATCACCTTTAAGATCATCTTCTCGTGCACATCTGGGCTGCTTCCAGCACTGCTACTACTCTTTGATTGTTCCGCGGAAATCCTGTTATGACTACTTCCACTCTTTCCAGTTTCACCCCGGATGTTCAACGTCTATGTCAGCCTGAAACAAGTTTCACAATCAGTCTCGATGAGATCAAGAGACCAAACAGCGGTTTTCAGTCCACGGGTCCCAAGCACGAAAGCAGTTGGAGCACAGCCAGGATTAATTTTTTTGACATTCGTGGGGTTGTGCAGAGTGAATTCAAACCCCGAGGGATGGACTGTCAACTCAGTCTACTGTCTGAGATAGAACGGTCAGTGGAAGTGATCCGACCTGGGGTGCTTGCCAGTGTGCCACTCCACTGGCTCACAGTCTGCTGAAAATGGAGGAAATTTTCTGACCGCACCATTTTACTCTCCCTTCACCAACTGCCCTACTCCTCAGATTGTGTCTCACAATCCGAGGGCACAAATGCCATCGGACAGATCAAGACTAAAACGGAGCAATCTAAAAATAGTAGCTGTGCTAAAAGTGGTCCAGAGGGACAAAACATCAGCCGAATTCAAATCAGGTATGTGTTTTTTTAATATTTACTAGCCTGTATAATCTGAATGTAAGCTCTGTAGGTGGTGATGTGCGGTGGGCTGCTGGTGGTTCAGATTGTCATGTGTTTCATATTACATGTCATTAGAGCAACATTTCAGCTTGTTACTTTGTGCCCACTGCACATAACTCACTCCTTCCTCCTGGACAGCAGCAGACAGTCATTGAACAGGTGGAGGTACACAGGCTTGGTGGGTAACTTGAATTTGGATCCGGAAATGCTCATTGTCTGAGTGTCCACTTCGAGGAGCTCACCGTGCTTTACCAGCCAACGTGACTGCGAGATAAGAGGAAAGATCTGCAAAGAAAGGAAGCAAGCTACACTTTATTGGAAAAAAAAAAATCCAAAAAACCGCTAACAAGAAGAACCTTCAAACACTTCTGTCACCTTGCCCTCAAAGTGGATTTTCTTGTTGAGGTGGATGAGTTCCTCCATCCTTTTCATTGACTGCACACTGGAGTTACACTCTTTGATGATCTAAGAAGACAAACACCAACATGGTTGTTAGCGTTGTGTCTCACCAGTGACAATACTGGTACTCATCCAGCTGGCTATTAGAGATGATAATCACCACCTTTTTTAGCTCATTGAAAGCTTTCGTGGCAGTGTCCTCGTCTCGGGAACCTGGTGCTGTCCTCTTTAAGATATTCTGAAAGGTAAAGATGGTTTTGAAGAGTTGCCAAAGAGTAAACAATTCTTTTATGTGATGAGGTTGGGGAGAAAAAAAAAATTGTTCAGGTAGTCCCATTATTATCCCATTTACAGTTCCATGTGATTGGGTTTCAACTGGAATTCTGCAGTGAATGTTTAATTGTGTACCTCCACCAGCATTTTAAGCCGTGTGATCCTCTGAAACGGGAGGATTAGAAAAGAGGTCAGAGGAAGTCTTTGGCAGATGGGGTCTTCCTCCAAGCGAGCCAGGATGCTGGGGAAACGAGGGTTTTCCTGCCTGAGAGGACAGGGCGAGGACACTTAGAGAAACACTTTAATGGCTTTCAGTGAAAGTGAATCAAAATTCCAGCATCTGTTTTAACCTGGGAAAACATGTTCTTAGTCAAGATGAATCATGTGCAAGTTAAATCATGCAGTTATAAAATAACACCTGAACACTCTCAGAGATTCACACAACAATCAGACTTTATGCACTTTGGTCAAACACATTTATGTTCAGATCAACAGCTGACACGTTCTGCACTCACAGCAGACGCTGGTACGTCTGCTCCTGGTAAGCCTGGTTGGTAACGTAGGGCAAGTAAACCCTTCGCAGAGACGGGCAGTGATCCAGGACGATATCGCACACATCAAAACGGAGAATGTCTTCTTCCAGCCTGTGCTCCAGGTCCTGAAGAAATCTACAGGTAATAAGTGAAGAGACACTCAGAGAAGGAAACATGATAGCTGAGATGTTAACATGCACACAACCCTGAGGGTAATGGAAGCACATCGGCTGCATGTTACTTCACCTCTCACTGACATCTTTGACTTCGGGCAGCTTGGAGAAGAGCCACTGCTTGTCCTGAGCTCCAAGGCACTCTGCCAGCTCCTGTGACAGCATGAAGTGGTCCACTGCGATTGTCAGGCTGCGGATGTATGACGCCTCAGATGTCACCAACTCAAACTTTGCCTGAGTTTAGAAAGAAGCAGTAATTGAATTTGAGAACTGTCAGAGAACATAATGAGATATACATAAATAATTTACTCACCTCTTGTAATTTTCGTTCTTCATTGCTGAAGTTGTCCAGCTGACCGCTGCTGCGAACATCAGGTATATCCTGCCAAAGTGCAAAAGCAGAACCTCGTGATGAGCGAAAGGAGCTGGATGGGGACAGATTCGATGGAGACTGGGTCCCATCAGACCCCTCTTCCCTGAGCCCCTCCTCCTCCGTGCCAGGATCCTTCCCTTGCTGCCTCTGGATCTCTCTGTTAATGGCGACGTCACTGTATTCCTGGTACAGAATCGCTGCCAAAATATTAACAGCAAGTGTGTTCTGGGAAGATGCAGGTAAGAATCTGTGCAATACCAACAAAAACAGTAGCTGAAGCCAACTTACAACTAGGCAAAAACCGTGATAGTCGATTTGAACTGGTAACAGGTGGAATTGTGCCCGGGTCCTCCTCTACGGATTTCTTACGCA
Organism: Andinoacara biseriatus; assembly: GCA_015108635.1. NCBI lineage: Eukaryota > Metazoa > Chordata > Actinopteri > Cichliformes > Cichlidae > Andinoacara > Andinoacara biseriatus. The sequence goes on along the minus strand of VUQJ01031200.1, from coordinate 35,306 downwards.
TTCTGCGAAATGATGTGAAATGACATTATAATGTTTTGTTTATTCTTGACAGATTTTGAGTGGTAACATTTTTGTTATTATTGTTATATTTACCCGAGTTTGGCGCTCCAGCGTTGCAAAGGCATCCCAGTGTCACTGCTGGGAAAGGAAGGTGCTGGTCCCACAGGACTGTGGGGAGCGCTCTCACTAGAGCCTCCTGAGCTGCGCTGCCTCGAGCTGGACTTATCTAAAGAGAATGGAAAGCAGATGGTGCACGTGTGAGATCAATGGCGAGGTAATCTTTTAAAGTCATCTTGTGATTTATGATGTGACATACTGAGACCTACTACTGTGTGCATTAAAGGATAATCTGTTGTGCTTTTTTCCCAAAGTTTCCAGACTAAAGATTAAGTGATGCTTGTTTTTTAGCATATGGTGCAAACAATGTCTCACTGTTCGTTTTTCGTTTTTGCATGTCCTTGCTGCAATAGCAAGGTTATTAGAGATGATGATTTTATGATTGTTGCTTTAGCAGTTAGGTTTTTGTTCCTGTAGCCTTCACCCCTCGAGGTCAAATCACAGCAGAACTTAAAGCAGCTGAATCCTGTCATTACTGCTTGTGGTCACAGAGGTCACTGTCTCTGCTCAGCAAATCCCACATATTACTGCTCTAAGTGACACTTTTTGAATTAATATTCTAATTAAAGTTTGAGGCTTAGAACCCTTAAAAACTGAGGATGTCTTGGAAAAATGGTGTCGTTTCTTTTTCAGCAAATGAATAATCTGTCCTAAGCAGCACTGTGGTTGCCAACTTATTAAATCATCTTTAATTTGTCTCAGCGGTCCTGTTGGTCTTGATTGAACAATCACCAAATGACTCACTGTCAGAGTTGGTGCTGAGGCTGTTCTGTCTGTCCCTGGAGGATACCCGGGCAGACAGCGACTTCCCCAGCTTCAAGGTGAAGGAGTTCTTCCTTTGTGACAGCTGAAGCCTTGATATTAGTTCTGAAGCTGAGAAGCGCCGCCGTTCTTGGTCACCTTGGCGGCTGCGTGACAAAAAGCTCCCCCCCGTGGTAATCGATGTGTCTACGCTGCCGCTCTCCTCCCCTACATCTGGCACAGAGTCTTCTATTATCTGCAGCGGTTCTGCAGGTAGATTAAAAATATCATCATGACTGGTGTTTGAGAGATCTGTAGCACCGTCTGTGGATGACGGACTTGAAATGGTCTCTAGTGAAGATATTCCACTGAGGTCTTCTTCTAAGAAAGATGCAAAAGGTCCCGGAAAGATGTAGTCTGCATCCAAGATTGGGCTGCTGAGCGATTCATCACTCGGACTGTCTGGGGAATAAACCTGCATCTTTCTTCCTGTGGATAAGATAATTACTTAATTAGATTGGGAGAAAGCATGTTAAGGCGTTTAAATCTTAAAAGCAAAAACAAAACAAAGCTTTACACTCACGGATAGACTTCTCTTTCAGGGAACGCTGTGATGTTCTCCTCTGAGGCTGGTGGGAGTCTGGGCCCTGAAAGCTGGGACATTCAGGTGAGGAAGGTAACTGAGATTCCAAGGAATCTCTGTTTGTGTACAGAGAGGACAGAGGGAGTGACAGAGGGAGGCTAAGAGCAGCGTGGAGAGGACGACACACTGTTGTGACAGTTCGTGGCTTCTCAGTTTCTTCTTGCAAAGAAGTCCTGATGCCATTTTGGCATTCGAGCTCACTGTCACCTGCGGTGAGTGTGTGAGAGTTCAAATTAAGATTTGTTCCGTGTTTGTCGTCTGTCCTGTGGCAGGTGTTGTTGTGTGTGCCATTCCGTTCATTTAGCGTCTGTCTGCAGCCATTCAGAGGCTGAGAGTGTGCTGTGCAGTGTGCGTGTGGTATAACCGTCGGCCTCGAAGAGCCAAAACCATTTAATTTGTGAGTCATTGGTGGCTCTAGCTCAATAAAAGCCAACGTTTCCTGCTGGCACACAGCGACATGCTTGTGGTGACACGGGCGGATGAGGCGCCTGTCCTCCTTGGCTTCACTCAGTCTCTGGGACTCTGCTGAGCCGCCTGGGATCCACATGCTGGGAGTTTTTCCTCGGTGGCGAATGGCGTGAAGGTGAGGCTGGAAATCAGGAAAAGGTGAGAATCCATACCCGGGGAGCATGGCTGAACAGGCACATGGGAGCTATAAAACAAAAAAGAGAGGAACTCATGAGGAACTGAATGAAAAATTATTTATGGGGATCTCCTGGCCTCCACAGCATGACTTCAGTCAGGATTTACTTTAGCGAAAGGCAGAAATGATCAAATCCAGATAAGAAAATGTGTGAACTAAACACTGATGTGTGGACGCCTGTTCTGAACCTTTGAATTTGTCACTTTGGCAGTCGCCATCTTGTTTTTTTTAACCTAGCTGTTATGAGTGCACGCTGGCTCTCATACAGCAGCAACATGTTTAATTTCTCAAATGAAGACCACATCTGCCATATCTGAATAAAACTTGAGTCCAGGGATTGAAACACGCACTCTCTGGGAAAACCTTTCTGTGGAGGCACATTAAGCGAGCAGTAGGGTTGTTTTTGCATCCGCACAATCTGGCTTCTTTTTGCAACCTGAGGGTCGCTCCCTGTTGGCCTTTAGAAAGAATGCAGGTTTAAGGCACTTTGCATTAGCTTCATTTTTCAGATTTGGAGGCAGAGGCCATGTTCTCTATAAAATCTGTGTGTAGGATTTAGAACACTCTAAAATAGCATGTGGGTTTCTCTGTTAAAACCTGGAGTAAACATAATTTCCTCAAGACGCGTAACCACCTCACTGGACTAAACTAATACAGCAACAAAACACTTGTCTTGCAATCAAACACAGTCGGCTGGACACAGCTCAGCATTAGCAGCTAAGCTCAGTATCACCAGAGGATTCCTCACAATTCATCGAGTGTTACAGTATATTCAGTTCTAATAAGTCCACATTATGCAAGTTTATGAAACTATTTAGACTGTTTATGACTGGTGGGTAAGTGACACAAGAAGGACTTTCTTAACTATCTTCTTCACATTTTACAGTTCATGCAGTAAGATGGAATCAAATATACAGCTGCATGAAAAGTAACCCTGAAACTGACATGTGCAGACATGCACGCACGCACGCACACACAGACACGTACATTTAAGTCTGATGCGGTGTGCCTCCTGATCTGTGTCTTCCTGCTGTAATTAAAGGACTTTTCTCCACACAGCATTCAGCTCCTGTACTTAACAATCACACACACACACACACATGCACGCACATGCACACACAACAGAAGGAGAGACAGAGGAAGAGATCGTCAGCACTCTCACCTTTCACCTGAGATCTACACTCATCTGTCACTCTGGTTGTTGCTCTGACTTCCTGTCGGCCCACAGTCTCTAGCAGTCACTTTTAGTGATTGACTGATTACAGTGAGTGTCTATGAAACACAGCAGTGGGTCATAAAGTTAGCTCTCCTGACAGGCTCTTAATACGCACACACCAGTGGAGCTCTGTCTCTCCTTACACTGCTTCCTGGGCAGGTAATCCTCAACTCCTGGCCTAAACACCCAGTGAAAAGAATGAGGCAGACATTAACATACAGCACACACACACAGCTTCGTACCCACAGGGGGATACAAAGGCAGATTTTTTTTTTTTTGTAATCTTTTTATTCAGGTCACATCCTCACAGGATCCTTGGCATGTGGGTCCAGCATAATCACACTGCTGTAGATGATAGCAAAACCAATTTCTTCTATTTTTTGGCAGCAAAAACAAAAAGTGTGTTTCTCTTTCAGATCAAGCTTCTTGATCAAGCTTCTAGCACTACAGCCAATTCCAGTGTTGCTCTTCTGTGTGTGGTTTTCTATTTGTTTAGAAGATACAAACACAAAGCCACACACATACACACTCACTGTGGAACAGTGGTTAAATCAACTGTGTCGCATTTGTCCCTCACTCCACCACTTATTAAAATCAAGTTAGTTGGTGATTGCTCATGAAAAATAAGTTACCTTGCAGTATAACTTGTTAGCACTGCTGGATAAAATATCATATTTTTGCCTGCATGCTTAATTATAAATCGATCCAACTTCAGTTTACCAGTTTTAAACTCTCACAGAATTAGTGTACTGTCTGGCAATACAGGACACAGATAAGCTTGAATGTTAATTGGTAACTTTTTTATCAGTTAACACACACACACACACACACACACACACTGCAAGCTGTCTGTAGGGAGAAACTGTATGCTTTGATTTATGCATTTTTATTTGTAATTTAGAGTTCAGTCAGCATACCGACACACTGTAAATCTTCATGAGACACTTGTATTATTATTTTACATTAATGTAGCCAGTTAAAATGAGTGCCTTTCACTGGCATGCACACAGTGTCCCTTCAGTGGATAAAAGCATACATGAAAGCTTTTCCTAAGAGTATGTTTGCAATGTTGCGTGTTTGCCTGGAGAATGAAAATCACAGTTTACCTTCTTTTTTGTTGAGCGCACATGTGCTGTATGCTGCGAATATGAGGCCGTTGTAAAGCCACACCTGTTCTTGTGGCAAAGGTAGACCAGTCAATCCTATCTCTCTGTTTCTCTCTCTCTCACATGTGCACCCGCGCGCACAAACACACACCCACACACACACACACACACACATACATGGTTGTCAGGCACAAATGGTTACCTGTTCCCTGCTGCAGACAAAGGCAGCCTTTATCTGTGTGCCTGGGCCAGGCTGCCCGGAGCACAGGACACCTGAGAGGGTGTGGGAACTGCTTATACTGATCCACTCATATAGTGCAGCCACTGAGCCATATAAACACATCTCGACCACTGCTGCATGATGACACCAGCTTATTGGTGTCTGCATGTGATTACTGGCTGGTTCTACTCTAATCCTGCTGTAGTGTATGTGAAGTATTATCTAAACCCTATCTACTGCTGTCATTTATAGCGCAGTGTCTAGTAAATAAGAACATTAATCTACCCTAATAAATGAATGTTCACATAAGCCCTTAACAGCACTCATAAATCTGCAGACTCTGTACTTTAGAGCATTAGTTATCTTCTCATTTGATCAAGAAAAAAATAGATTGCAACAACTGAAACTGAGTCCCACTGCTGCATTCATCGAAACACGAAAGCATCCGATTACACGTACTGCACATTCCTCGCCCTGATACAATTCAATCTATGCGCTATTAAAATTTCAGTTCTAAAGACGTGTAATTTCCCTTGTCATAGCAGGGTGTTATTTGTGACTGTTATGGACTTTGCTGCCAGCGTTTCCCCCTGTAATTTCACTAGGCTGCTGTAAGACAGCATGTCTGCATACAGAACTTAATGAGTGGCACTCTGGCGTGCCTTTAAAGCCAGCAGCCAAACGAGGAGCATTTTTAATTGGTCTCAAAATAATCCTTTAATGGGGAGCAGTGCATAAGTATGAGCACAAATTTATTGCTGATTCAGCGCCATGCTGAAGCCAAAAATGTTGTGTAATCACATGATTGAATTTTTTTTTTTGGGGGGGGGTGTAAAACAAATGATTTCATTGCTGGAGCTGTTTGTGGTTTGCCATGGTGAAGATGTGAAGACGTACATGTCTGCACTGTTTACTTTCCTAATGTTAGGGAGTGTGCTTTAAACTGCTTTAAAGGAGCAGGTAAGCAAAATGATCACAATACAGGAGCAGCTGATGAGGGTGATGTACATTTGCTCAGATTAAAAAGAACTTGGTGACACAAACCCCTCCTGTAAACAACAACTACTGCAGTTATCTAGCTGTGATTGACCTTTGATCCATTAAAACATGGCAACTGCTCTTCATTCCCACTGCCCACTTGGATTCAAACGATAACTTCTGCTGGATAAACGCCATCATGGTGTGACTCCACAGTATTTTTCCAACTGGCTCACTGACAACAATAAACAGGCAAACTAATCCAGCTATCAACACAGGCACTGTAATTTATTTTAAGTCTTTTCCACGTTTGCATCTGTAAATACTCACTAGAGAAGCAAATGCACATTAATCAGAGCCCGAAAGAAGTCCCTACAAGTGTGTTGATCTGAGCCGAGTAAAACGGAGCTCGTGGTCTCCAAAAATACCAAAAAGAAAAAGAATTTTTATTTTTCAGTTGCTACAAAACAAACAGTATAATAGTTGTTCCAGTTCTGGTGTCATGCTCACAGATGCTGCTTTCCTAAAAACTAAAAAGCCAATCACAGAGTCGATGTCGATGCCTATCCCAGCTGTCATGGGTTGAGAGGCAGGGTATACCCTGTGCAGGTCGCCAGGTCGAGACAGACACGCATCCACGCTCACGTTCACATCTATGGGCAATTTAGAATCATCCAATAGCTGCATGTCTTTGGACTGTGGGAGGAAACTGGCGTAAACTGGAAAACCCATGTTTGTGTGGGTTTTCTCCAGGTACTCCAGAAAACATGCAAGCACCTGGGCCAAGATGGACTCGAAACCAGACCTTCTAACTATGAGTCAACAGTAGTGACCACTGTGCTGCGCCCATAAATATGGTAACTAAAAAACCTAAAACTAACAATTAAAACAATAAATACTAAACTAAACCAAATAAACCCACTATGGAAGCCAGCTTAAACTAAACTTAAAGCAAAAACACTTTGCATTGTTATGTTTCTGCAATCCATCATGCTCATAGATCGGGGGTCTCAAACTCAAATACACAGTGGGCCAAAATTCAAAACTGGGACAAAGTCATGGGCCAACATTGATATTTATTGAAAGAAATCTTCCTCCAGATATAACAATGAAAATTTTCATTTGGAACTTAACTAGTTTTGCTTAAAAACTGAATATGGAACAAGCAAAGCTTAATACTATACAGCCTACACAAAGCTTTAAATATGCGTGACTTCCACATGTAAACACATAGCAGTTAGCAAGATGACAGCTGCGTGTCTCCCCAATCACAGCCTTTGGCTAGTCCAGTGTTTCTGTTTCAGTGATATGAACATTATGATATCCAGATTAGTGATATACCTTCTACAGAATAGCTGCTGCATGACTACAAGATTTCCCTAATCCAGTGATACTGGAACTGCTGACTGTCTCCACAACTTTCCCTTAGCATGACCCATGATAAAAATGTTTAAATGAACGGCAAGTGTGTAACCCCGCAAACGTAAACAACAGCGCAAGTGGAAGTAAAATACCGGGTTCTGCTATGAATTAGGGGTAATGGTGCAAAGTTAGGAATACTGTGGATAATACTGGCGGGCCAGCTCCAATTGTCATTTGGTATGGCTTCACGGGCCAAATATAATTACACTGCGGGCCAGAGTTTGACACCTATGTCACAGATGCAAGAAGATATTAACAAACAAACAAATAACCACCACAAACAATAATAATAAATAATGAGTAATCATTAAGGTTCCTTGCTGGCAGTGTTAAGATGTCTTATGATAGAAATGTGAATATCCAAGCACTTTAATCACACTGATGGGGATACTTTTGTTTTTTCCCCCACTCACTTTCTCTCAGTGTGTTTGGTCAGGCAGACTCAGAGTGTCCTAACGGTGTGGTGCGACCAGCTCATGCGTATGTGTGAGATCGCAGCTTAGCTTGGTCACATCAGACCACTAATTGCCAAGCAGTAGGTTAAAGAGCCCGGCATTGTCTGCTGAGACAAGACATGACATCATTCAGCGTCACTTCGGGGAAAACCGCCTTCCCGAACTCTCTGTTATGTGAAATTTAATCGAGCGCTGCACTAGATATAAAACCCAGTTTCCTCCTTTCAAACTGGAAAGCAATAATGTGTTGACATACATACAATTAAAGGCAACTGGGAACGGCAGGTATTATAGGAAGAGTTCTTTTATCGAGGTGGGCATGTTTTGTCAGTAAATAAATAAATATCTTTGAAACTTCTGAAAAGCTACAATTTTTTTACTGGACTCACATGCCTTTATTAACGCGTTTCATTTTAATCTCTCAGAACAAAGCTGCACCAAATTCCAACAAAAGAAGTCACACTAGTCGTCCAGGTGAGGCACTAATTTGCATTTCTTTTGTAAGATCAGGCATGTCAGCACTTTTAAAGCAGATGGGTGAATTTTAGGTCAGGGAGTTCCTTGGTATTCGTTCTTCTTCCAGCCTCCACCCATGGAGACAGGTGAGTACCCCAGAGGCTATGGAGGAGGCTGCTGCTGCTGCTGCTGCTGGTGGTGGTGGTGGTGGTGGGTGGGGGTTACCTAAATGTTTACACATGGTGTGGGTTCTCCTAATCCTCCTCTAAAAAGCCTCAGGCAACTTACCCATGACCTTCTGGGACACTATGAAGATGCACGCTGACAACTCGGCTTATAATCACACAAAGCTGCGACTCAAAAGGTACAGCTGAATGTCTGTGTGTGTGAGAGCGGGGCTCTCAGCCTTTAATTGAAACCAACAGCATGCAGAGAGGCCTCCTCTAACCTCGTCTCGGCCGGAGGGATTCCCGCTGACAGAAACGAACAAACAGTAAGCCCTCATTTAACAGCCTGGAAAAATGGCGACCATCTCACGTGTAAACGCCAAGACTTTTGGACCTTTAACCTTTCTCCTGCCTCTGGCTTCACTCTTCCTCCATACCAACTGCAGTCAGATAAGCTGACGCACAAGAGACACGCAGCCGGGATAGTGAAGACACAAAGGAGCTATTGACAAAACTTATGGAAATAACCTGATCTAATTATGGTGCTTTGTCATGAATCGCAAAATCTACCATGTAGATGGAGGGCCAAAGATCCAACAGGTAGTAAATCCAGAAAATCTCATAATGAGTACCTTCTGACAGAGGATGGTTATCAGAATGCAATGAGATCTGGAAAAAAGAAGAGCTGCTTTAGGACGTTTTTGGCAGGTTCTCTGGAAATTTGAAAAGTTAAACCCAATAAGATTAGGAAATCATCTTAGTTAAAATACAGTTAGTGTGTTGTTTATATAGTAATAAGACCCATTATACATATCATGCAGGCTGATGTCTTCAAATCCTCTTTTTTTTCCCCAACTACTGGATAAATTCTCATTTATATTCATATGCTTACTTTACAGTAAGATGGAACAACCAAATGTTTAGGAAACTTTACTTGACTAAAAAACCAAAAACAAATGTATCTTTCTTATGCTCAGTCAATCCTGTCCAGCTAACGCCATAAATCCTTTCATTTTTGTCTTTTTGAATTTAGCAGCAATTCACAAAAGCAGTTCAGAACATCCCACACTGTACCTTAAAATTATAGAGAGAACCCCC
>VUQJ01031200.1:11184-24138 GCA_015108635.1 Andinoacara biseriatus | reverse complement strand
GCAGTCAGACAGCCAGTGTCTGAGTGGCAGGTGATAGGGCAGGTGCTCTCCAGACAGTTGTGGGGGAAGGAGGAAGTTGGAGAAAGGGAGGGCTCCTGCAGTGAGCAAAGTTATAAATCTGAGTGTGATACAAGCAGGCATGCAGAAATCAGAGCTACAGTTTGCTTAGAGGCAAAAAAATTCAGTCAGAAAGAAAAAGAAAAGAAAGAAAAGAAAGGAATAAATCAGACACGTGCCTTCACACAGGAGATCTCCAGCCTGTAATAAAGTGCAGAAAAACAGTTCAAGGTCCTGATTTACACTTTCTGCCCGTATGACGTGCAGATGCTGCATTTGAGACAGACATACTGTAGTAAATCAGATAATCCACAAAAACACCCACAGCTATCTAATTGTGCTCCAGTCAAAATATGAATCTCCAGGCTATCCATACACACATCATCATGACAACACACTTAGTCATCAGGATGGCAGACAGGATGGCAGCCATCACCTGAGCTCGCACTTTTGCTGATGCGGGAAAGAAAATTCTCTGGATGCGAGGGAGAATCGCCACACTGAGAGCAACAAAGCAGCTTTGCAGCTGGCTGTTTCACTGTTTTATTTATTAATGAAAAAAATGTGTCAACAATTTGGCAAGGTTGAGGCAAACACACTCACATATGCAGATGAAGGCAATAATTAATACGTGCACTCACATGTTCAGAAGCACGCAAAGCCAGTGAAGGTTTATAACAACTTTTCGCTGGAAGCCACAAACACAGAAGTGTTTGAGTATTATGCTGTTCGAGCTGAGGTGCCAAGTTTCAGCCATGTATAGTTTTTAACAACCCTTCATCCAACATATTCCAGGCATGCACTTACCTGCCCCACTCTGCAACAACTCACTGCTCCACTGTAACCATCACAGTTAAAGCTCACCTTATTCTACACTGCCTAGGGAGCAGCTGGAAACATTACAGATGCAAGAAGCAGCTTCTTCCAAGAGAATACATTAATGCAGGATCTAATAATCTTCCTGGCAGGACATATGCATCAATTTGAGCTGGATAACTTGGCTGTCTGCAGACATTGTCTTGCAGGGAAGCGAGCACAGTGGTTAAACTGTTAACTTCATTCTCCCACACACACGGGTTTAAAGAATTTTTTTAAATAGATGGTTTTTGCTGGTTGTCAGCACAGCATCGTGGCAAACAGATTCCTGATATCTCAGACCTATGTTTCCTGTATCCAGTTGAGCGTTTATATGCTGTCACATATATGCAATGTACCTGACAAGCAGCACAACCCTACTTTCCTTAAGCGTCTTACACAAAGCACAGCCTGCACTCCCATGCAAACGGCTCAACTTCCACTCTCAGCAGTCATCTCGTATCAAAAAGATGATGGAATGTGTGTGTTGATTTCATGATTTAATTTGTTATTTCAGAGTTATTTCTGGTGTTTGTTTAGTACTGTACCTCAGTGGCGTTAGCAGCCTAGTGTGTGCGCTGGATAGTGTCCAGCAGCAGTGTGTGAATCCAGGCCATCCCAGGGTCAGACTGGACTCTGTTATCCATTGCTGCCTTGTGTTCCTCTGGGCTTCTCTCCTCCCTTGTCCTCCCTGAGCTTTGGACACAGCTCAGACTTTTCTAAACTGCTCTCTTCTGCTTGTTTCCTCTCCTTCTTCTTGTTCTCCTCTTCAGAAAAACAAAAACAGGTTGAAAAAACAGCCACCGCTTGCTGCACTCAGAGCTACTTGCAATGCAGATCCCTTCTCTAAGCTCCTCTGCTCTCCCTTCCCTCTGCTTTTCCCCCTCCCTCTCTCTCTCTCTCTCTCTCTCACTCTCTCTCTCTCACTGCTACTGTTAGGAAAGTGCTCTCTTATTTTCTATTATTCTCCTCCCCTTCTCTTGCCCTTCCTATAACTCTAATAGTTATTTAGTGTGCCATTTCAGCACCTGCCTTGAGACAGAAAGAGACAGAGGACCTAACTTGGGAAAAAAAGTGTTGCTTTTGTATGGGATTGTGAATCACTAAAAACCTGAATGCATGTCATTAATGTGAGGGTATTGAGGTCTATATATATATATATAGTATATAGAATATACTATTGTGTGTGCATGCACTGTGAGCTATCTGAACATGTGAAATTTATACATCGCGCCTCAAAAGCAGAGATTTGCATGTTGGACTTTGTGCATGCATGCATGCGAGCAGCTCCATTGCCTCTGGAAATGCCTCTGGCTGCGTGTGTGAGCGCGTGCTTGCATGCAGCTTTCACCAAATGTCAGACTGTGAGATGGTAGCAGAAAGAAGCTGCTAAGGCTTGCTCGAACCCTCTCATCTTTTATAGACTATGAAAAGAATGGGCATCAGGTTACCTTGGGACAACATCTGATGGTGTACAGTATAAACAAAAAAACAAACAAAAGAAATGCTAAAGGATTCTTGGTTATGATTTGCAATAATGTGCAATAATTATGCCAAATTAATCAGACAACATGTTGCATTGACTGACACGCAACTTTTAACCCTGAAATACGGCTGTGTGTGTAGTGGAAACCAAAATGGATGTAAATGCATTGAATATCGGGTACGTTTTATTTTTTTTTTTTAATGGTTCAGCTGAGTCCTCATTAGAGTTTTCTTTTGCAGCACTCGCATGCAAGCATCTTCCCTTCACTCCAGCAGCCGCTAGATGAGCAGCCGGTGTCCACAGCGCATACCTGTGCTCGCTGACATGTACTAACTCACTCTTCCTGCAGGCCATGGCACAGGAACGCACAGCAATCACAACAATCTGAGGATGAATGTGGCCAAGAGAGAAGAGGCGGAAGAAGAGAGTATGTATTACCCAAAAAAAAAAGGGACTACAGGAATGAAATAACTGGGGGGGGAAAAAAGACCGAGGTGGAAGAGGAGATGAGATAAAATAAAAGTCAGGAGTTGCCCAAGGCCACAGCCATTGGTGGAGTTTTTGTAAAGGGAGGAGGGAGAGGAAGAGAGAAATCATTAACGAACACCTGTCTATTTCTGCTTTGACTCCTAATAAATCGGCGTCTTCTTTATCTGCCGCTGCTTTTTGGCAGAAGGCGATGTTTTCAGAAGGAGGGCGGGATGAAGAGAAGTGGAGAAAGATAAGAAGGGAGATCGTGTGGAACGATTAATGGTAAAATTCAGTGAGTACATCATCTCCCACACTCTGAATCCCACGTTTGAGCAGGCATTTGAACTCATCAAACTAGATTTTATTTGGATCTAAAATGCAAAACAGCTCACACATAAAATACGGCCTCTACTGAGGTACTATTGCACTCCTGTTTACAGTTTTGTACATTAGAGACTCTGAAATATTTAATACTGTGAGGAACATTCATGTAGACTGGCATGCTTACTGCTGGGTGAAAACAGCATAAACAATGTGGTGATAATACAGTCAGTGAACAATGACAGCCTTATAAGAATGAACAAAAAAAAAAAGACTGTTGGCTCTTTGCAATCACAGTTGATCCAAGAAAAGTGAACTTTGACCTCAAGTCAGCAGTCATCATAGAGATAATAATCATATACAATTAAGAGGTAATCTGCTGATCTTACACATTAAAGTTTGTTTGCTTTCCATAAGCAGCACTGCTGCTCTGGTGTACTCAGCTGTTTAAAGTCTTCTGTCCCTTCAGGGGAGCTTCGTAAAGCCCCAGAAAATCAGAGTAATAAGACTTTCATTAAATATCATGTCTTTTGGGTATGCCAACAATAATGCTATGGTAAATACTGCAAATGGAAAGCTATGTAATTTCACACTATGTTTTGTCATTATGGTGTAATTGTAATAGTTTTGGTTCAAAGGTTCAGACTTTGGGACTGCATGGGACACACATCACTGCAAGTCCCAGACCTTTGAAATTCTGACTGGCCTCAGATACTGTAGTATTATCAGTGCATGCTGTAGCTGCTGGAAGCCAATCAAAATGCTAATTTTACCCACATGTTTTTGTTTTATTATCAATATACAGGTTTATGTTTTATAAATATATGCTCTTTGCTCCCATGAAGAAACATCACACTCTGATGATGCTGAAATAACCAGGAGTGCTGAAATAACCAGGAGATTGAAGATGGAATCCAAATATGTTGGTGATATGAACAGGACGGATACACTGCAGGATTCACCTGCTTATCACAGATTTGTGCAGCTGCATATGTATTTATAAAATGAAAACCAACATTTGGCACCAACACAGAATTCCATTTGGGGAAAATTTCACTTATCCCAGATGCAAAAGAATGTCTTATATTTCACCGATGTTCAGTCCATTACTCTTTTTCCAAGAGTCCTAACTCATGTTTCCAAAGGACGCGTCACTTGCTTCAGGGGAGGCAACGCAGTTGGGTTTGGATGCAGGAGTGGGGGAGAAGCAGAGAGACAGGAGAAAGAGTTAGGTCTGTTAGACTGACGCCAATAAAGAGGGAAAAAAGCTGACACAGACAACTGCGGCATGCTACTGAATCACAGCAGGCGGCTATCATACTATATTCTTGTGGTAAATAGATGGTCACAAAGTGACACTTGCAATAAAACAAATTATTTCAGTTACCAAATTCATCTGTCTGTCTGTCCTGCAGGCCTCACACCTGATCAAATGGATATATAAGCAAATATGCACATTCAATTCACAAAATGTTGACCTAACATGTGGCTTTAGGGAAACAACAGGACATAAACATCCCCGGCATTGTGAGGTCTTTAGTAAAATCCTATGTTTTCAAAACCAAATCTAAAACTAAAACCAGTACAAATGCAACACAGTCACAAGGTTAGCAATGAGGCACAACAAACTTGTGTTTGTTTAAAAAAAAAATCATTGCTCCCCATAGAATTGCATTTTTTTCACATGTATGGCTCTGTGCACAACAAAACATGCTAATTATTCAGAGACGTTTAAAGGTATATATATTTATTTGTAAACGCTGTTCACCAATGTTGAGCAAAAGGATGGTTATGAAATGGGACGGTCTCATCAAAATAATAAAGTGATACTGTGCTATTATTTGAAAAACGATGCAGTAAATAAAACCACCAGCTCCAAACCAGAGAGCCAGGATAAATAATGTGATATGTAGGTAAATGATCCCCCTAACAGCACACAGCATTGGTGCCACTGAATTCTTACTGATGTTTTGCTGACATAAATGTGCTAAACTATAACATATTCTTTGATTTAAAAAGTTTCAGCAGGAAATGATCACAGTGTTCTTTTTGGGTGCATCTACTAGGCTTAAAAAAATGAATAAATACCCAATATTTTTGACCTCTTTGATTACTGAAATCATGACCTCCTTTTTGGGAATGCCGTTCACTTACTTGTGCTGTACTCACCTGTCCTCATCCAGCAATATTCACTACACGAGACACATGACAACAGCATGGGTCAGAACAAAGGGACACACGCACAAACACACACACAGGTGAGGATGAATATACACACTGTGAGGCTACAGTATGTACTCCATGAGCAGTGAATGAATATACAGACTGGGATCCCCGTGGGCAGAATGTGACATATGAGATGTGAACTGTTAAGCTGCTCAGTATTTTTGAACGTACTGATTTTTCATTTTATTTTAAGTTGAACATGAGCAGAAGTGCTGACAGATGAAATAACCTATGCCAACACACATCAAGTCACAGAGTCTGGGGATGTAATCAGCCAGCACATTTGGCACCAATCCCTCACAGATTACCTTTAATCATCATGTTGTATGCAGTGCAGTGAGTTTATGACAGCTAGTCGAGCCGCAGGTGCTTTATAAACTCTCTGTGGAGGTGGGTAGGTGGAATTTATTTGTGGGAATCAGCAGTGCGGGTGATAGGTTTAACACTACATAACCTGTGAGCAATGGATCACCTACGTGGAACCACAGGACCAATATACTGCTGAGGATATATTTATTATGGTGCTAACAAGGATCCTAATGGAAAGGGCTTTTTTTGCAGACTGAATTTCTGCATCTTCGACTACTATGCAGAGCAGAGTCACTGTTCCCAGATGGACAAATTTGTATCCAAAAGATGACCTGATCTAAAAATCCCAGGTGTCAGTTTCTCACATATTTACTAACTAGACTCAGATTTTAAGAACAAATATATGCTGCATGGCCTCGTGTGTGTGTATGTGTATGTGTGTCCCATGTTCTTACTGACCTGGGCTGGAGGTGCCTGGAGTGGCAGTAGCGGCCCGTCGGGCTCGACTCACCAGCAGGGCATCCTGGTTTTCAGCCAGAGCTTGCTTAGCTAGATAGCGTTCCCTCTTGATCTTCAGCTCCAGCGACTCAGGGACATCAGGTACAATCCAGTCAATGGCTCGTAGTACGAAGAACACCACGTGCTGGTGATGGGGAAACATCCAGACAGTAAGAACAATCTCATGACATCAGAAACTGGCAAACATTTTGACATTAGTTTTGAGCAAACAGACTGTATTTTTAGCATTTAAATATCCATCCATCCATTTTCTTCTGCTTATCTGGGGTCGTGTCACGAGGGCAGCAGCCTAGGCAGAGAAGCCTAGACCTCCCTCTCCTCAGCCACCTCCACCAGCTTATCTGGGGGGAACTCCCAGGCTAGCTGAAAGATCTAATTTCTAAAGAGTGCCCTGGGTCTGCCCCGGGGCCTCTTCCTAGTAGGACATGCCCAGAACACCTTACCCAAAAGGCGTTCAGGAGGCATCCTAGTCAGATGCCCGAACCACCTCAACTGGCTCCTTTCGATGTGGAGGAGCAGCGGTTCTACTTTACTCCCGAACGGCTGCACCCTATCTCTAAGGGAGAAGCCAGCCATCCTTCAGAGGAAACTAATTTCTGCCTCTTGTATTCGCGATCTCATTCTTTCGGGGCCTACCCAAAGCTCGTGACCATAGGTGAGGGTAGGGAGATTAACCGGTAAATCAACAGCTTCACTTTCACACTCAGCTCCCTCGTCATCACCACATCTTCCACATCAGTGCAGACGCAGCCCCAAGGCTTCGAGGCCATCCAAAAGTCTTTTTCCATGGCCTCACCGAACTCCTCCTACACCCGCATTTTTGCTTCACCCACTGCCCGCACTGCGTTCCACTTGGCCTGCCTCTGAAGTCCCACAGGCTAACCAGGCCCGATAGGACCCTTCACCTCTGGTGACCACCATCTGGTTCAGGGATTAGCACCATGACAGGTACCAACTACCTTGCAGCCACAGCTTTGAGCAGTAGCCTCAACAATGGAGGTGCGAAACATGGTCCATTCGGACTCGATGTGCTCAGCCTCCCTTGGAAGGCTGTCGAAGTTCTGCCGGAGGTGGGAGTTGAAGATCTCGTGGACTGGGGCTCCTCTCTTCACCTGAGTGTCAAGAACATACAGCCGCAGATCTTATGACATGATTATAAAATCGGTAAACCTGCAACCTAGGGTGTCCTGGTGCCATGTGCGCTTTATGGACATCCTTATGTCCGAACATGGTGTTCGTTATGGAAAAACTGTGGTTTGCACAGAAGTCCAATAACAAAAGACCATTCAGGTTCAGATTGGGCAGGCTGTTCCTCTCAATCACACCCCTCCAGGTCTCACTGTCACTTGAGCGTTGAAGTATCCCAGCAGGACGATGGAGTCACTGGATGGAGCACCCCCAAGCACCCTGCCCAGCAACTCCAAGAAGGGTGGATAATCTGAACTGTCATTTGGCGCATAAGCACAAACAACAGTCAGGACCTGTTCCCCGGCCCGAAGGTGCAGGAAAGCAACCCTCTTGTCTACCGGTGAAAACTCCAATGTACAGGCAGCAAGCCAGGGGGAATACAACAATACCCACCCCAGCTCGCTGTCTTTCACTGAGGGCAACTCCAGACTGGAACAGAGTCCAGCCCCTCTCTAGGAGATTGATTTCAGAGCCCAGGCCACGCGTTGAGGTGAATCCAATTATTTCTAGCCAGTAACCTCAAGCACTAGCTCAGGCTACTTCCCCACCAGAGAGGTGACAAGTCTCGATAGCTGGGGATCGGTCTGCTAGGGCCTCCGCCCTTGGCCACCACCCAACACACAATGCACCTGACCCCTACAATGCCTCCTGCGGGTGGTGGGCCTATAGGAGGGCGGGCCCATGTCTTCTGTTTGGGCTGTGCTCAGCCGGGCACCACGGGCTAATGCCCTGGCACCAGATGGTCTCCCTCAAGCTCCCTCCCCAGGCCTGGCTCCAGGGTGGGCCCCCCGTAACCCTATCAAATATTTGTAATTTTTCACATAATTTGTACCACTACAAAAAATTTCTTCTTTTTCAGATGAGCATTAACAAATAAGAAAGAGGAAAAGCAGAGAGAAAGTATAGAAATTAGGAGAGCAAGAATACAAGGTGATGCAACTGAAGGAAAACTAAACTTAAAAACTACACAAAACACTGAAAGAAGACTAAATAACCTGCAGTTAAAACATGCAGTTGTCAGTAGATGTAAAACTATGCTCTATGTAGAAAATAAAATATTAAATAAAGTTTAAACCACAGGTTTAAAACAGGTAAAATTAAATAAATACAGAGATAAAAGGCAGCTCCCTTGATACCTCAAATGCAATAATAAAGCCGAGTCTGACTGCAAGGAGCTCCCAGTAAAATAGTGTGTAGTTCCCGTTGTTGTCTCTGAATGCTTTATATCTGAAAAAAAAAAAATCCTAATCATGATATACTCACAACAGGAAATACTGAGTTGGTGTGCATAATATGCAGCAGCAGCAGCAGCACATGAAGAGAAACCATCAGTAATATCACCCTCTGTTGGTCAAAGCTATGATCTGAACACACTTAGAAACTTAGCGACACCAAAATAAACATATATGAGAAGCTGAATATGAAACTTTAAACCTGAATAAAGTTACAAGCTCTCACAAATCTTTATGCAGCATACCTGCACAAAGGGTACTCTGTGTAGTTCAGTGGGGCGTAAGCCAGGGTGAAGTTGACGTATCCGTTGAGATCATTGCCAAACTTGTACTTATACAGCAGGCGAGGTAAAAAATCTGATGTGAAGGCTATTAGGAAAGCCTGAAGACCAGAAGATAATGTTGCAGATAATAAATACTCTTTTTTTTTCTTGTATTATTATTCAGTCTGAAAATAATGTAATTAGAGATTAACTCACATTGGCAATGACAGACAGGTGCGACAGGGCTTCCAGTATGTTAAACCAGACTCCAATGTTTTGTGCACGTTCGGCCACCGGCCGGCGGTACTCACAAACAAACTTGTGGGCATCCAGACGAATCTCCACCCAGTTGTTGAGGAGGGCAAAAAGCGGAGCGAGCGGGAACGCCGCCACAAAAATGGTGATGAACCCAAACTGGAGCACTGAAGCACATGAAGAGATCATGTTAAATGCAGTGATATTAGGTTCTGCAGATACAGTTATGGATACTCACCCATCTCCAGGTACTCTTCAAACAGGCCCTCACACTCAACCAACTTGTAATCTTCTTCCCAGCGCCGAGGCTCATGGGATGCCTTACCACCCAACACTTTGGCCAGAGTTCTCTTCTGACGCCAGGCCTTCACTTTACTGTTGGGGAAGAAAAAGGCATTTTTAATTCCATTCAATTTTATATATAAAGCACCGATTCACAACAAACAGTCATCTCAAGGTGCTTTATGCTGTAAGGTAAAACCCATACAATAATACAGAGAAAATCCCCAACAATCACATGACTCCCTATGAGAAAGCACCCTGTGAAAGTGGGAAAGAAAAACTCCCTGTTAATAGGAAGAACAAGGCTCAGGGAGGGGCAGCGACCTGCCATGACTGGTTGGGGGTGAAGGGAAAGAGAAGAAAGCAGAGAGAGACAGGACAAAAGAACATCAATGAAAGAGAGCTAGAGTTTAAAAACTGCTAACAATTAAATAGAACCAGAAGCTGTGAGAACCACAAGTGAGTCAACAGTCTGAAAGGGAAGTGCTGTTAAGATAATAAAGGTATCATGAGATTGTTAATATTCGTGACAGAGCTTGATTATTCAAGGCTTTGTATATGAGAAGTATTTTAAATTAGATTCTGGATTTAACAAGGAGCCAATGAAGAAAAGCCAATATGGGAGAAAAAGGCTCTCTCTTTCTAGTCCATCAGTACACTCGCTGCAGCATTTTGGATCAGATGAAATCTTTTAGGACAGCCTGATAATAATGAATCACAACAGTCCAGCCTAGAAGTAATAAATGCATGAACTAGCTTTTCAGCATCATTCTAAGACAGGATGTTTCTAATTTTAGATATTGTGCAAATTAATTAAACACTTCTGCTAAAGTTTTTTCTTTTCTTTTTTTACATTATTTAAAACAGGAACTTAACCCAAACCCTAAGGACAGATGCCACTCATTTATAAAACATCTGCTCCAGAGCTGTAAGAGGCTCAGATCCTAATCTTAAATGTACATATTTGGAGCCATTAGAATAACAAGGTTGAAAACTTCAGGCAGTTGCAGATGTTTTTATTGTATTCTTGAAACTGGCTTCATACTGCAGCTCATTCTTCATGCATCTGATCTGACAGCTTTATTTGAGGGAATCAGCATATTCATGTTAGAATGTATAAGAAGCAACAGGAAAAATTAAGCATTTATGAAAGGATGTTCATTCAACTTTTTCACTTTGTAGCAAATAAATCACAGATATGACATAAAAGCTGGGTTTGTTGTAGTTAACCAGTAATCATTTTTCTCCAATTCCCACCATAAATTTTCAGTCGGAGTGAGACCCAGACTGCCAGTGAGCTGATATTCCTTTCCTGAAGAAAAGCTGCATTTTTAGCAAGATGCATGATCTACTTTCTATCAATGGAAAGAGGGAAATAAAAATTTCAGTGTACACCTGAGCATTTGTTGCTGAGGTAATGTTTGCCATCTGCTCTGGTCCTTTACCTCACATACAGCCCCATCACAGAGTGGGGAAATCTGCTTGTTTTCTTTATGAGGTCATCTTTACACATTCCAGCATCATCTCCACTGGCCAATCCAGATTTATGATTCATCACTAGCATCGCTTTCATCTGCAGTCCACGATTGCTCCTGTTTAGCCCACTGTGAGCTGGTTAGCTTCTGGTTAGGTGGTGGTCCTGGTTTTAGTTTGGCTTCTCTGCAAGTAAATCCCACTTCATGCAATTCTTATAGTTCTGTAAGAAACTGACTCAAATTTCTGCCCATTTATTTTTCATTTGTTTTGTTGTGCATAGCAATAGCTTTGTGTCATATCTGAGATTTGTTTATGTGCTACAAAGTAAAAAAGCTGAATGAGCATCCTCCTAGAACAGCGATTACATAACGTTTGCCAGGGGTTAGAAGCTACCCTTATTCTGCAGTACACACACACACACACACACACACACACACACACACACACACACACACACACACATGCACTCTGCTGGTGATGCAGAGGCACAGCTGTGATTGGTCTGCACCTCCTGTATTTACAGTATCTATAGCAGTTTTTGCTTCTTTTCTGTTGTGTTTGACAGTCATGCTACTGTTCATTTTAAATGAGTTTGTTTACTTTTTATTTATGCTCATTTTATTTTAGAAAAATGTTCTCCTGTCTTTTTGAAAGAACTTCTTTTCAGAATGGTCTACACAGTATTTGAAGAAGGAGCCCAAAAACATCCAAATAAGCCAAGAAAGCTTTTAAATAAAGCAAGGAAACTTATTTCAGTTTAATGTCTTTAAAAAAAAATACGTAGGAACGTACGGTATAATGAACTCCTGAATGTTGTTGATGAGCTGCTTTCCCACCATTATGATGAAAAGTTGTTGAGCCAGTTCAATGAGACACCCCCCAGCACCACACTGTAATATAAAGAAACACAAACACAACACACTGAGGCATGATTTTTACATGCTCATGTAAACATGCAAAAGAAATATAATATTTCTTT
Organism: Andinoacara biseriatus; assembly: GCA_015108635.1. NCBI lineage: Eukaryota > Metazoa > Chordata > Actinopteri > Cichliformes > Cichlidae > Andinoacara > Andinoacara biseriatus. Next base: position 12,219 of record VUQJ01031200.1, on the reverse strand, counting down.
CCCATGCAGTACATTATACGCTGTTTAAATCACTCACGTCTTCATTTCTCATCCCGAACAAGGTCCCGTAGTTGGTGGGGTAACCCACAAACCTAATCGCAGAGAGATGAATGGCACCTTAAATACTTTCTTTGTCTCAGTGTCTTCATCTTTTCATTATTAAACCGTGTGTTTGTTGCGACTCTTTAATGTCTCACCTTCCTTTAAAGAAAGCCACATAAAAGGGAGACGAGTAGAAGTTGACAAACTGGAAGATGAACACCTTGAAGATGAAAGCATTGTCATACTGGGTTTGTGTTCGGTGCATCTCTGCAACGCAAAGCACAAAAAAAAACAGTGTTAAAGATGTCAAGACAATGTTGCCTTTGTTTTCTCTTAGACAGTTTATCTAACTCCAGTTGTTCCTGTGTCTGTTTTGTCCCCGTGTCTCGACCCTTTTCTTTTCTTAGTTTCCCTTCCCGTTGTTTCCTTGTGTGTGGTGTTTAGGTTTCTGTTAAGATAGCTTCGAGTTTAGTTTTCCCCGTGTTTTCCCTGAGTGTCCATGTGGAGTCTCTTGTGTCTGTTTTCCCCAGTGTGTATGCTGTTCCGCGTGTTGTGTCAAGTCTGCGTTTGCGTCTTGTTTTTTCACTTTCTGGGTTTTTTTTGACAGTTTTTTGTCCCTCGTGCTTTGTGTTTGGTTTTGCTCCCTTCGTGTCATTACTGTCATTTTGGTCACCTGTGCCTCGTCCTCCAGAGCTGTCTCTCTTTCCCTGATTACCTATTGTGTGTGTGTGTGTGTGTGTATTTAGGGTCCCAGTGTTATTTAGTTCTTTGTTGCCTTGCAGTCTGTGTTTACTGCCTGCTGTTTGTGCGCTCCTTCCCTTTTAGTTTCCAAGTATGTCACATTATGGATTAAAGCCTGTACTTGGTTTTGGGGGATTTTGTATTTTGGACATTGTCAAAGATTTTCAGCTATAAATCTGTTTTCAAGTTCCACTCTGTTCTCACATGTCCTGCATTGTCCTGCCTGCCACACAGCCACTTGGTTGTTGTACT
>VUQJ01031189.1:27132-38087 GCA_015108635.1 Andinoacara biseriatus | reverse complement strand
ACTGTCAGCCCAACCAACTTTAAGAGGCTGCACACCAAAAACAACAAAGGACGGAAACATTCAAAGCACACTGCTCTGATTTACGGGCACTTTTCAGGGGTTGACAGGGACGCAGTGTATTTTAAAAAAACGCAACAATAACAATAACACATGACACTGAGACACTATTTCCTCTGAGCGTTTAAAAGCACCCTCATGCTACCATTTAAGGTTGAGTGGAGGCAGGAATGGGTTAAGTCTACTGCAGAGAGAGAGGGGAAAAAAAAGAGAGGAGCGGAGGTATGGGCAGACAGAAGGGGTAGGGGTGGGGTTGGAGGGGGGTCAGCGCTGCATTCAGATGAAATTAAATGGAGGCTAAAGTGCTGACTCATTGTGTTCAGGCCCTTTATTACCTGCTCCGTCACACAGGCTTTATGGGGTGGGCTGCCAGAGTAAAGCAGGCGGGCGGGTGGGGATGCAGCCCTCATTTACAGGAACCCTTCTGGAGGCAATAATGCTGCAGTCACCCAGCCAACCCTGCAGCTCACCTGCACTCTGCAAAAGTACCCTTCAGGGCACCCCAAAACCTCAACAAAGAACACACACATCCCCCACCCCTCTAATTTTTTTGGCTGAACAAGAGAAAACCTGCTTTTGCTGCTAATGAGACATCAAGGGGAGCTGGGGACTCTGGGCTCTGGGTCTGGTAGGCCAGCCTGTCGTGCTGTTTGTGTGTGAGTAAACAGCATGTGCCCTCTTTCCTCTTGTGATGGAGTAGTTTTATGGTTTTCACCTCAAGCAGTGCACATTCATGCATTCATCTTGTCTATCTAGAAAAACACGTCTGAAGGGGGAAAAAAAAAGCTGCCTATAGCCAAACTTGCGCGCGCCCCGAGCACTCGATTACATTCCGACACTGCGAGATGTGAGAGGCATCACGGCGACGCCTGCAATGCAGCTGGCACTCACGTAGCAAGGTGACAGAGTCGGTAGCAATGTGAAAACAGAAGTGGGGGCCGATGATATGAGTCACATTTTGGGCAACAGGCAACGATTTTGTGGTCTAAGAGAAAGCATGTTTTGACTTTCAATATTAATATATCACATTTGAATGTCAGTTTGAGTGTGATGCTTGCAGTCACAGTGGGTCCCTGATGTCAACATCAGCTAGACAAACAGACATAATTTGAGTGGTTATACAATGCGTTTGATGAACGGGCTGCACCCAGCCCGGAGCACTCACTGGCTGTGGAAAGCGCTTATTGCTGCTGATCAGACGAAATGGACTCCGGCACTGTGTCAGGCTCCAGTTTGTCTCAAATGGTCTGGGCAATCAGAGCATACAGCCAATAAATGGATGCATTCTCTCTGTCCTGGCGCTGCTTCTCCATCTCCCTCATTACTCTCATTACTCTGCAGCTTGTGGGTTATCTAATGCTCTCCCCATGGCTTACGGTTTGGCTGGGGATTAGACTCATTTTTCCAAGGGCATTTTATAAACAACCCTGTGTGCCTCCCTTTCTCATGGCCTGAGCTGATGTAGCAGCAGAATTTATGACCTCAGAGGCCTTGTGGCCTCACTCCCGTTGCAATACATTATTCAAATTCATTCTCTCTAACACACAGCGCAGAGGGCAATTATTTGAATATCCACAGGAGTGCAGCTGGAGTGCCGCAGCTCGTCTTCAACAGCAAAGATGGTGAAATTGCCTCACTCCGCCGGATCAAGGTTGTAGGCAATGAAACACTATAATTTATGACACAGTTTTATATTTCAGTGAAGTCATTGATTCCCTTGTGTCAGACCTTGGCTTGGACGGCTCCAGAATTCACAGAATGCAAGTCCGATTCTGCCTCGATGAGTTTTTTTTCCCTTTTTTACAGCACTAATTGGACACTTGGCTGCCTGCATATGTTGTAAAATGGATTTTCCCCTGAATCAACAGAAACAGTCCTCAGAAATTCAGCATTGTGCCACTGCCCTGCAAATTACTCGCAAGGCTTCTGCACCAAGTGTGGCGAAGAAGAGGTCTGCTCAAAAACAAAATTTGTGATCTGCCCGAGGAGTGAAAGCCGGACTGGTGCCGCATATGCATTGAGTTATTGAAGCTGCCCCACTTTCAGCGGTGAACAGATGCAGTGTCCTCGTTTTTGGTGTAGCCAAGCCGAGCTCTTTTTCTGTCACACACACCTACATCGTGATGTAAGTGTTGTTCACGCCACAACAACACATGCATTTGTGTCATTCACAGATTCCTTTACAGTGCCTCACCGAGACAGACTAGAAGTCACACTGGATTACACACCCCCTCCTGAATGACTGTACAGTACACTCCAAATGCAAGCAAAGTGAAAGGAAGTGCTGCAGCAGTTTTCTGTGGAAACAGGGCTTACCAAACCTTGTTTCCTCCCAGAGGTTCTGTTGAAAAATTCAGACTATACCCCGTCCACACACACAAACACACACACAAATTATTTCTTCTTCCTTATTCAGCATTTTGTGTTTATACTCACGTATGTACTCAAAAATTAAAGCTGCAGCATGAGATATTTTTGCAGAAATACATCCAAAAGGTGAGAGAGCATGGTGGTGACACATGATTGCAACGATGTCACTGGACTAAAATAGTGTTAATCTCACAATCACCAACTACTGGTTGATAGAAGGGATAGGACCAGTAGTGCAACCTAAATACTCAACAATTTTACTGAAGTACAGTTTTAATGTACCTTTAATTTCTTATATTTCTGTGTTATACAGCTTTCTTCTTTGTAAATATTGTGCTTTCTACTCTATAACTAATAGCATTAGTTACTTATTTAGCATATTTTAAAATATAATATATTCTGCTGTATTATTATAGATAAAGCTTCCAGCAGTATATACATAATTAAAATAGTCTCTAGTTGTGAAACTGTAGCGATATCCTAATTAATCAATCAATTATGATCCAATCATATAATGTATATGATCCTGAAAGGGGCAGCTCTGTATAACAAGTATATTTACTTTAAGTACTTTAAGTAAATTTGATGCTAAAACCTTTCAGTTGTTACTTAAGTGGGATTATTTATTTTGCCACTTTGCAAAATTGTTATTCAATGCAAAATAATTTTCAGGCTCCTGTGTGGTGCCACTCTTCAGATAATACCATCTGCATTGTGACACAGGGTTGCATCAGCATGGAGCAATAGCAAGTGTTTATTTACACATTTAGTACCCATGGAGCAAATGTAAAAGCATCTAAAGTTGTATCTAGTTACCTGTTAAAATAAAGTTCAACATGAAGTTCTGCTTTAGTCTCCATCATCTTCTGATGAGGAAAATATTTGGCTCTGTATATCTGCCATGCTCATCAGGAGGCACCAACCTATCAGACAGTAAGACAGAATTATTAGCCAGTGAGTTTCGGAGTCAGCTCTTACCCTCAACCGTCATATCAGGTTTAATATAAAAAAGTAACAAATAATCAAGACAGCGAAGACAAAAATGAGGATTGAGGCTTCACAACTGGGTGACATCACAGTGGCTACATCCATCTTTAAAACTGGCTATAGTACCTGGAGCAATGTATTGTTTGGCTTCCACAATGTTAAAAGTAAAAAACAAAAAGAATTATACATCATAAGTCTGATAATAATTACAGGGAAATATCATTGACAAAAAGCAAAATTTAGTCACTCAAAGCCCTCTTTTTTGGCATTGCAAAAGGAAACTGAACAATACATTAATAGCATTCCGGATTCAACTAATAAGAAAGCTCTTAAAAGCTATAATTTGTGCTCCTTTTTGATATATTTATTTTTAAACCCCCTGGATAATGTTTGGGTTTTTTTCTGTTCAAATGTATATTAACAACTTTGTATATTAAATATATTTCAATAAAGATTTTTTAAAAACTGGCTATGGCACCAGCTAGCTTTCAGCTAGTTGATGCTAGCAACAATTTTTGCTTTCATCATTACAAGCAACACATTTCCTGTTTTATACATAGTTGAGCCATTTTTTTTAACAAATACATTAGTAAAGCTCTAAAAACAGTAATTTCTTGATGTAGTGGATACGGATGATCCTGGTGACTAAATAAGAAAAATAAATTAGACTAATCGACTAGTCTAAAACTAAGAAAAACGTAGATATCAAGTTAAATTTTTAAGATTGCTTAAAGTCAAAACTGTCTAAACAAAAGCATCTGAAACTACTGATCACGTTCCTCTATAATGAATCTCACTTTAAATGCTATTTAACTGTGTGGCACGTGCACATGTAAACACTGCACGTTACACTCCAAACAGTGAAGAAAAATTTTAAAATCTAAAATGACAATAAAATAATACGATACAAACGTCTATCCGATTCAGACTTCAGCGCTGGGTCTTTGTAGAGCTATGACGTAACCTACGTAAGTGGCCGACGTTGCTGCCGGTGTTTACGACTGTGCAGGTGCCGTACGTGTGTTAATTACTTTTCGTGTCCCGGTGTTTTACATGCGGTACCAGCCGACAGAAACATATGTTGGGACTTTTTCCCCCTCCTGGGTTCTACGCTTTGCTGTGGTTAGTTTTTTGTTTAAAGGGGCAAACGCATTGTTCCCCCCTAGTTTTTTTTTGCTTCTTTGCACAAGCTTCGGGGGAGTAGCCGGAAATGGACGCAAGGAAATGACGGCATTTCCCGGGAGGTGCGCTTTAGGTTAGTTGTAAAATTTCAAAATATCTAACAATATTAGACCTAATAAAAATATCAGGCCAAGATTCACACTTTTGAGGCATTTTCTATAACGATGTCAGGGCTGCAGCTCTATCTGGTGGCAGATCCCTGCAACATTTAGGACAATCATTTACCGCACGGGCATCAATTAAGATCTTAATTGATCTAACCGACTAGCGACAATAGCGACGATCAGTCGTCTAGTAGCACACATCCCTAGTAGTGCCATGAGACCAATAAGTTTCAGGTAACTCTTGTTTGTTACCAGTGTGTAGAAATTTTATAATGAGAAATCTTTTGAAACTATGAGCACAGTATCTAATCTGTATTCGGCCTTTTTCCTTCCTCACCTTTCTGCGGTATCAGCACACATTAGGTTCAAAGGTCAAGTTTAACACAGGAAGTGATATACCGTTTCGCTGTTGAGTCTTTGTTCATTGAGATCTGACATTCCTTTTCTTTGTTTGGCGGTGTGTGTGTGTCTTTGTATGTGTTAGGGAAGGGGATAACGTTTCCAGTAGCACATCTGCCTCAGAAAAGCTCCTGTCGCTGTATCCATTTCCTGTCACTGATACCATGAAAGCAATCGCAGAGATAACAAAACCTCATTCAAACTCTAAAAGAGGGACAAGGACAGGTAAGAACCTGTTCGCTGTCTTTCCCACAAGTGCAGGTTTTATACCCCTTTGGGTGTGCCTTTGGTGTTAACTGATGAAAACCACTGTGATGCAACTGGGTCTTTATTCATGACAGTACACAGTGGGAGGGTTTAGCTGTGAGTGCCTCCGGCTTCGTAAATAAATCATCCAAAGTCACTGAAGAGAAAAGCTCCAACAATAAAAGATTTTTCTTTCCCGACGGGTGAGTCACCGTTTAAAGGGAAAAGAGGCCCAGATTCTCGGCTGTCGAGCATTCAGGCATCAATTTCACTAGTGTGAAAAGCCAGCTGACAATGGAGCTAATTGATGAGGATTATCCAGCAGAAAAGGAGGAAGCCTTGTGACGTGACTCACCGCGGCCATCTGTGCGAGTGTACTGTATTTTCACAACCCATGCTTTCGAGAGCGGAATAACTTCCTCTTTGGCACAAAGCCCCAGCAAACATCATCCTACCCTGACTGCTTCTGCTGCTGCCTGGATAATACTTTCACTTGCACCTGTGTTTTAAACCGCCCTCACTGTCTGACTAGCTGTTGCTGAGGGAAGGCAAGTACACCCACTGATTGCAATATACTGAGGGAAATGTGAGTCATACTGAGCATCAAAACACTTACCACAAAATGCCGAGACCTGAAGTCACAAATTCTCACACACACATACATACACAAACCCTGTGAAATTCCCAGTGAGTCGACTGGTTAATGACATTCCTCCATTACCAGCTAATCCAGACACAAAGGCATGAAAGAGGGCTCCCAGGAAGCTTTTTTAATCATTAGAAAGTGTCTCAGCCTCACTGTTAAAACTTCACAACTTTATAATAATTTCAGCGCCGGAGAAGCCAGACATCTTAAATATCAGTGACATATCAGTGGAGAGGGCAGAGCCGCGCGCAGCCTTCCACCAGACACTGTTAATGAAAGCCGGACTGAGTAACGAGTGTGCGGTCAAGATATGCAGCTGAACTTAATCACATCTTTTGTCTCAGCGGGTCGATGTACTTGTTCTTGCATCGCCAGCTTTGTTTTCATGCATTTTTTCTTTCTTTTTTGTCTTGGTTCTCTCTTCGGGCTGTACATACCATCTTCATCGTGACGCATTACCACAAACTGGTAATGTCTATGTCACTGTGGTTAAATCATTTGCCTTGTGAGAGTGATGCGTCTCAGTTTCACAAGCATAAGGCCACTGGGGCTATTAGATATGTGCATGTAGTGTGAATGTAGTTGTTGAATATGCCACAGCTGGCTTTCCTCGCAAGGGGAAATTACAGTCTTCAGTGGGTTCTTTTCTGAGACAGTCAAAATGAAACTACCCTTTAACATCAAAGTTACCTTACAGGAAGATCAAATTGAAACACTGGAGGCGGATTTCATTTATCTGAGCACTTACATAGATGCAATGAGTATGTGTTTATCTAGGTGAATAAGGGAGAGTGGTGAAGTAAGATGCATAAAGCAGCTCTGGCCTTCCCCACACACACATGCAGACATATACGTCGCCCTTCCCCCCCAGCTGGTTCCTTTCTGACTCATGGGGGATTACTCGTCTGATCACTTTGATCTGCTTGTCAGTGCCGCAGCTATTTTCTCCATCCAGCGAGTAGGCTGCCTTAGCCCACAGACAGGCGCAGTACATACAGGTTAGATCTGCCTACTGACACCCAGACTGCACCTACTAAACCCATGCTACACAGCTAACAAGAGGCGGAGTCTGTTCAGAGCCAATTTCAGTTAGGATTGCCAAGAGCGGAATCTGGTTATTCGAGGATGTTGCACAACGCAGATGAATAACAGTCATTTCTAACCACAAAACAGTTTGTTCCTGATGCAACACGATCTTACGCATGATAGGTGCTCTGATATGAAAGGAGGGTCAAAAAGCTGACACATAGAGCTGCAACGAAAAAAATACGGGTTGCCAGTGACACATGATTGCAGAGCAAGAGTCCTGAATGCAAAGCAAAGGAGGGGAGTGTTCTGACGCTTTGACACTTATCTGTTTGAAGAAGTCGATAAAAGAGTGCAGCAGATAGTGGTGCATGAACCTCTCTCGCTTTAAAATTTCTCTCAGGCTACTTGTGCAGTCAAGGCACAAAAATTTGACACTTTTTCATGACACATGAATCAACACGAGGGATGCGAAGCATGCCAGGCCCGATGTGGCTGAGAGCCATTTCTGCTACGCCTCATCTGGTTCACGATGTTCCTGTCACTGCCTGCTTTGGCGCCAGGTAAACCACTCCAGCTGGGAAAAAGACGCGAGCTGTGCTGTGGTTACGTGACTCAGTTTCTGCGGGAAATAGTTGTATTTCTCTTTGTCTGTAATTTTTCTCTGCTTCCCCTCCACCACCACCCGTCCACCCACCCGCCCATCCATCCTCTATCCTCCATCCTCCATCTCGGAGACTCGGAGGAGCCAGCGCTATCAGCGGGTGTCATTTCATGAGAGCCATCATCAAAGGCGGCTGCCTGGTTTCCATGGAAACAGCCCACTTCAGGGGAGAAGATCGGAGGAGGCATGTGTTATAATGCTGCGGGTTACCATGGAGACTGGAGCGACAGCTTACATAAGTATTCATTGTGTGCGTCTGTTGCACCGAGGCACATTCCTCCATATAATTAATGCTCAGAGTGTTTGCTTGCTGCTGTCAAAAATTACAACAATGTCATTTCAAGTGGCAGGCAGCGGCAGCTCATCGGCCGCCGCCGCCGCAGTCAAGGTCAGGCTAATTTCCCCGCCAATTAAGTCCAGCTTGTGCATGGAACAGCTGTCAACTGCCATCTCCAAGGTGACACATCAAATTATATTTTTTCCCTTCCAAAAAGCCTTTCAACACTTTACTCACAGTCCCAAATGTTCACTTTAAAGGCAAAAAAAGCTCCACAGAAGACACCCCACGCGTGTGGAAATAGGAAGTGCGCCTATTTCGTAATGGGGGAGACATGGCAAGGAAGCATGGTGTAAAGGTTGAAGTCAGTGTGTTTTATTGGTCCTCAGCTGTTCTGCCAATAACTAATGGATCTCTTTTGAAGAGGAAAAACACTGCAGTCAGATTGCCTCGAGTGCCTGGACTCCAAATGGAAGTAGACAAATGATGTCCGTTTTATCTGAACTATGCATAATGCATTTTCTCTATCTCTGATTTATGCACTCATCACATCTTATATTCCGCCATCTCCTCTGAGCTGCAGCCTTTTAAGTCCTGATTGCAATTAGGTGCTGTATATATGCTTCAATTTCATCTCTGCTGTATGGAGCTAGCCAATATTCTGCTGCAGTAGTTGTGACAGACCCCCAAAAAAACAAAAAACAGGAGGTTTATGTGGACGGTGAAGGACTGCGGCATAAGTAAAAATAACTCCCTGCCTTTACAAGTGAAATGAAATAAAGCCTACATTGATTTCGTGCGAACTACACAATAGTTTCTCGGTACCTTCCATGGCATAAAACGAACAGTTGATTTCAACACTATATCGGTTTCATTTTCATTTATCTATTATCATCAGGGCATGCTATATTCGGAAAATAATGATAGTGTGGTAATTGAATCTCACCTTTACCCACTTCCTGTGACTCACTTAACAGTGATCACATGAGCAGACACATTACCAAATAAGAGAAGCATCTGCAAATGCATGTAAACAGTGTTTGTGTGTTACCGTGTTTAAAAAGGATTTACTTACTTTTCACCCTGTTTATGCTTACGATTTGGCCTTGAAAAAGCTGTGCAAACAGGCTCGGGGAAAACTAGGGTACAGTCTGGTGTAACCAAAACCATGTGCTGTGTGCAGCATACCATGTGGTGCCTTCTCGACATCTTCAGACTGTTGGAAGACAGGAGGGTGGGGTGGGGTGGGGGGGGTCGGGGGAGGTGCTTAGGAAACCACAACATGACAAATGTTGTACTAATAACACTGTCACGCCGACCAGCGCCAGTTTGGGGAAGACTGTTGGGTAGTCTTTTGACACATAAACTACTATATAAGGAGTTCCTCTTTATGCACTCACACAGTATTTAAACTGGAGCAAAGTGGCGGTAGCTTGTTACAGCCACCTCAATGTCAAAAAGACATATTAACCGTTTGAGAGTTGCAGAAGTGACCTCATATGACATGCACATAGATGTTGAAGATTTCCAGCACAAACATGCTTTGGCCACATGTATTTGCCCTTAGTCACACACTTTCAGAATTCATCAGCAGGACACATTTAAGCATGTAGCAGCACATCACACAAAAGCTAGGCAATCTGAATAACTATCGCATGCTACTATAATACCAGAGACAGATGGCAGGAGAGGAATGCCGTCTGACTACGGCAACCCGGAGTGTGACAGGGACATGCTCTACTAAGTGAGAAGAATGCGTTGTGACACTCCTCCAGGGCACCTTGTGAACAGCGTGACAGTGGCATGAAAGCGTCAACATGCCAGTTTTCACAGCACACCCCTCTCTCTTTGCAGGACTGCCAAGACTACCGACACTTCAGTTCAACTTCCACACCAAAGGAGAGACTTGCAGCCTACTGATGGTGCTGCTCTAACATTTTACCATCAGGAAGTGGATCGGTTTCGCCCAGCCTTTGGAAAAAAAAAAGAAAAAGGAAAAAAGATTCTGTGAGCAGCAGGATGGTAGATGAGCTCAATCGTTGCCCGAGGCTGCTATTGTCACTGATGGCTGCAAATAGCTTTTATATAACTCAATCAGCACCACCTTGGCTGCACAGTGAGCTCACTTACCGCCTTCCATAAACAGCTGTTGCACCAGATCATATTCGGATGTTACAGCAATACTGTGACAAGCATACAATGGTATTTTTATGTTATGCACCAACTAAACAAAGATGACTCTGTTGGGTTTGCCCAAAAGCGCAGCAACACAGTCAATGGTATCTTTCCAAGACCAGCCTTCGGGAGTTTTGTGCTGCTTGTTTTGGCAGACACAGAGTATTTTGGCAGACAATGACAAACCTCCTCAACTGTAATCAAACCAAAAAAAACGCCAACACCCTCTTTTAAGTATCAGTATCTGTCGCTTTTTGTCTATCACTTCATGTTTCTCCGTTCTTTACAGTAAGTACACAAACTATATCCAGCTTTACCCAATAATCAGTCCAGCACTGTCTAAGTAGGGAAACAAAATGACCATTAATGTCATTTACCAAATAGGGAGACTAGTAATTTCCTTGTCTTTCCATCAAGGGGAGTGGTTAAAAAAATAGGCTGCATTCTCTCAAGATGAATTATTACCATTCATTCTGATGCCCTGCGGGCAGCTTACGCATCATACAGACCCATATTTCTTGGCAGCAAACATATTAGAGCTTGAACCCCTGTCACTGACTACTCTGCAACCTTGCTGATACCCTGTAACCACCTCCAGTCGTAATCAGAGTGTCAGACTGGAGGAGGGAGGGTGAATAATTGATGCTGTGTCTTTTGGGTTTGCTCATTTCACCAAGCTAAAAAAAAAAAGAAGTTTCTTGCCTTCATTGCCTGCAGCAAAACACTTAGCTTGCCTGGCACAGCATTCAGCTTCTAAAGGGATGATGCATTGCTCAGAGAGCTTTTTTTTTCCCCTTTTTTTTTTTTTTTTCCAAACCATCA
>VUQJ01031187.1:0-16354 GCA_015108635.1 Andinoacara biseriatus | reverse complement strand
TTTTGGGGGGGGGGGGGGGGGGGGGGGGTGGGAAAAAAAAAAAAAAAATTAAAACAAAAAAAAAATAAAAAAAAAAAAAAAAAAAAGCCAGACACTTTAAATTAACGAGAAGAAACAGAAGCGATATCTGCTCCATAAGGCTAAAAGGAACGGAAATGCTTATGATCTCACGAGATCTTCAACACAGATATGCATCAAGAGTCCTGGAGCTCTTTGTGGCAAAAAAATAACACAAAGGTTTCACATCACATGGTTTTGTTTCAAGGATGATTTTTTTTTTTCTGGTGCTATCCAGAGTCCTTTAGTCAATATATATCTTCATTGGTGAGTCTTCTAGTCCAAAGGAATAAAACTATAATACAAAGCGAGATTTGGTGGGCAGTAGAGTTCAGAGACAGCTACTGTTGATGCTAGATCAAAAGTCAGGAATCTGTTTGGATATGCAGTCTTATATGATGCTCCCTGGTCCTCCATTCATTCACTGGAATGTCTGTGATTATTGTCCTTGTTGGTCCCCGGTTTCCACCAATCCTCAAAACACAGGATATCCAAATGTCCAATGGTGCTGATCAAAGAAACAGTGTCTGGTTTCAAATCTGGTTATCCTTGAAACAGACAACTATCGGGTGACCTAGAGACAGGAAAAGAATAAGAAGTTAGGAAACAGAACGGAACAATGTGAATGGGTTGTGTTCTTATTTGATTCATTAATGATCTCGCTGTCAAAGCCAGTCTGCCTTATTCTGTCAATTATGGCAAAAACCATTGGTTAAGATATAGAAATGAAATTCTTAGTCACAAAAATGAATGAAATGCTATTTTCTTTCAACTTTCATGCTGGATTCAGCTAATATGACTGGTTGTATCAAAACCAAAAATATCACTAGACAGCCTACTATACTTCAAATAGAACAAAACTCTGGAGCTTCCAGATGGTACTATAATTATAACTCAGACATGTTCGAAAATGTTCTGAAAAACAGAAATTGACTAATGCTGATTATTTTAGCAGCAGAGCTGGTCTTTTGATCCACTACTTTAGTCGAGACAAAAATATTTAAATAATTGTGAAAAAAAATAATACTGACTTCACATTTTGTACAGATGTTCACAGCACAGCTGTTCACAACACCAACACCAGATCATGTTCCTTGCAGGATGAATTGCAGTAATTACAGTGATTTCTTACATTTTCACCCAGCGCCACCATCAGCTTAAATTTTCCATCTGTTATATAACTTAGGTTATGAAATACCTTCAGAAGTAATGGCCCTCCTGTCAGCCTCAGCTGTGCATGTCTGCTGCTAATTAGTAACACCAAATATCCAACTAACATTGTGTTATAATACTTTAATAATAAATAACTGTACTCTTTTTTTTCTTGATAATACTAGCCATTAGCATTGCTGTAGAGTCTTAATCATGTGTTTGGCTGCGTGACTCTCCTTTAAATAAAAGCTTTCCCATTAAAACAAATTCTTGTTTTGATGCTGCATCTCTGCTGCGATTGTGTATCTGTCAAAAGTGTGACAGGTTCAAGGTGCTCATATTCCCAGCGTGGCATGTTTATAATTCAAAAGCCTGTGCTGTTACATAGCAAAAAATGTGATGCAGTCTACATCATGGTCAATGATTTCCATGCAGACAGAGGGAATATTATTATTCATGATGCCATACAGCTGGAATAAGTATCCTCAGATGTTTTCATGAATATTAATCTAACGTTTTGAAAGATGCAGTTTGTACAACTTTCACTTTAAGGAAATCTCTAAAAATACTCTGGGACATGAATGTTGTTCTTTGTTGGTTTGCCCTTTAAAAAGTAGAACACAACTAACTCTGTGACTTGGTCTGTAATGTTAGAGACACTTTAATATAGATGCGCACGCACAGGCAAACACACACACACACACACACAAACGGCAAGAAAGACTGATATGAGAGCAGGTGTTCCTGTGTGAATATTTGCACATTACTGTTATTCAGTTAGAAGTTAGTGGGGTCTCACCAGTTGAATCAACAAGGACTTTACCACACGCAATCCGTGATCTAAGCAAAGCAATCCAAAAACTGTGTTGAAGTGTGATTTTTTTTTTTTTTTTCCCCCTCCTGCTTAGAGCTGCAGCTGATAACACAGGGCTTGCTGTTTGGGGAGCCACAATTTAATTTTCACTTCCATGTGGCAATCCTCAGGAATCACGGGTGTGAGCGAGAATATGAAAATTTGTTGATCTCGCACTACGTTTACAGGTAGCTGTAGACAGAGTGCATTAGTGGTGTGGCTTATCATGAAATTAATCCTTGTGAGTTTGTCCATGTTTAGAAAAAGCAAACTCTGGCATATTACTGTACCACATATTACTGCCACAGTGGCCCTACTGTGAGATACTGTAAATGCACAAACATTTTTATTTTTGGACAGTCACAGTATAGGATATGCACTTCACCTCATTAAAGTGGTCAAAACATTCTCTAATTATATCCATCAAAATTTTGAAACCAAAAAAAAAAAGAAAGAAAAAAACCCCAATATGCTATTAGTCAAATTTATCTATAACTTTGCATATTGTGTGTTGCGTGCACGGAGGTGGGAGAGAATTTCTAACCATAACTTTGAAAAAGCGTACAAAAAGAACAACTGCTGTCACGGTCCATCAGTTCGGAGTTTTGTTTATTTTTCTGGTATTCATGGTTTGTCTTCTAGCCTTGTTGTTTGAGTCTATATCATATTTTTTTCATTTATTTATACGTTTTCTGTCATTTTCATTTCTTATGAGTTTGAGGATTGCTTTCAGTTAGTTCCTTTGTGTTTCCCTTCTGTTCCTCTGTCTTGCCCTGTGTCAAGTTAATCTAATTTCCCAGTTTATTTGTGTCTTACTTCCTGTTTTATTTTGTCCTCTGTGTCTTGTATCGAGTTTAACTTTCCTTGTCTCATTATGTTGATCATATTCAGCTGTGTTAGTTCCCCACCTGTTACCTCGCCCCTCGTTATCTTGTGTATATATTGTTTCAGTCTTCCTTTGTTGTGTTGTCTGCGTGGCTGTGTCCTTGTAGTACAGTATTCACTGTATTGGAATTCTGTGTTCATTGTGCTTCTTGCACATTTCAAGTGAGTTTTGGATTCCCTGGTTTTGCTTCCTGCTTATCCCTGGACTTTGTAGTTCCAAGATTTATCTGCATGAAAAACTTATTGTTTCCCTCCTGCATCTGCAACTAAATCTTCCATCCATGCAGCCTTTTTCTTTTATGACAAATTGCATCCTTATTTACAACGTTATCTCATGCATTACTGACACAATATTTAATAATGGCAGTTAAATTCATTACACAGTAACTGTGAAAGCCCTGCAACTTATTTTATATATTTAAGATGTCTATTGCCAAAGAAAAGTTTAAAAAGGATAAAGATAAACACATTTGTGAGCTACCTTTTGAGGGGCATTTCACCTCTTAAGGGATAAGTAAAAGAGAGAAAAATCTTAGACACTAAATAGAGTAAAACCAAAGCAAAATGTCAGCAGCCACAAAAAAACTTGAAGCCTGGCGTAAGTTTATCAAGGCAATTAGCATTCAGTGGTTTTCTGGGTGTCACTGTGATGGTTACTGGGGGAATAAACACAAAGGGGAATCGGCAGAAGGCAGCTCCTCAGGGTTTAATGCTTAAGTTGCTTCAGAATGAAAGACCACACTTGACTGGTCAGCTGCAGGTTCAAAGTCCCACTGACAAACTAAGACTCCACCTTTTGCTGGAGAGCTACTGAAGCACGTGTGTGCGCATTTGCACATTTGTGTGTCCGCTGTTGTCATACTCGTAAGCATCTTAACAGACTTTTTACTTCCCTTGAGAAATATTGGAGAATTCTTGAGTTTTCATTGTGCTCTAAGATCACCAATTACAGCCTCCAGCAATGATTTTAAGAGTAAATCGACCATAATTGGAATTATTTAGCTCGTCTTTCTGAGCTATCTATTGATTAAACATTCTTACAGCATTTTCCTGCCTTTTAACTCTAAATACCAGTTTTATTCACATGCTATTTTGACTGACGATATGGTTGACAATCTGATTCCATTTCAACTAAAAAAGGAAAAAAAGAAAGTTTAGCACTTCTTTGTGTGAAGGCTGCATTGCACATATGCACCTTCCATCAGCTAAATACTACAAGCACTTTCATATGTCAGTTAGTTGTTTGAAGAAAGGTTCAAAGTGCAAATACTGGTTCTTTGCATCAGTCATTTTAAAAATAAAGAGACAGTATGGAGCTCCTAGAGGGCAGAGAGGGGACGATCGGAGTTTAGTTCAAGGCTGGTTTGTGGAAAAGAAGCCAGAAACAAACTTATTTTCTCATGGGGATATTATCCAGGGTCTCGGAAAACATTGAATTCAAGCTATGGTTATTATTCATTTTCTGCACCTATAATTTGCCTGAAACATTAAAGCTAGAATGCGTGCACTTGACACGGTAGTAGTATAAGCCATATATTCATATTTTGTTGTGAAAAGAAATCTCTCTTGGACAGCCATCCATCAACACGCTTCAACACATTCTCTACAACCGGCACCTGTCAAGTGGAAAGGATCTGTGCTTTTTCTTTCTTTTTTTTTTTGGCTTCTGTCTCCTGATTGATGAGAAGTGAAAAGCGGGAGCAGCTGAGGTTATAATTCCTGACATTACGAGCGGGACTATAACACTAGCTGCTTCTGGACATGCAGAGAAAGAGGGAACAACTGGTGCTGTCCCGGGAGGTGTTAAGACATCTGCTTTACTGATATGACTTCATCATAAGGTGAAATGACACCATTTTTTTTTCCTTTTAAATCAAAATACCTCTGCTGGGAACAAACTACTGCTAAGGTACTTAGGTACTGCTAAGACTGTTTTGGACCCATAACACTCTAAATATAAAATCTAACTCACAGACTGCAGTTTCGACCAAGCTCAGTCTTAAAGGACTTTTGTTGACAACAGTGGGGTTACCTGCATTTTTTTCGCTGAAACATTTCTGCCTGCTGGTTTTGGAAAGATGCTGATAAAAGCAGTAAAATTGCAAGTCCTAAAAACAAAAACAAGCAAAAAAAACCCCAATAAGCTAAAAGACACCAAGATACGGTAAAACCGGGTCACTTCTGACCTTTCACTTTCTCTACATGGAGTTAAATCTCAAAATAAATAAACTGGTATCTGAATGTTATTGGACTTAATTTTACACACAGTTTTTAGGCCAATGTAATAAAGGGATATGATTTATTGCATATTTAGCTTACACAGACCTAAAAAATTATTTATGAGCTCACAAAGCGTTTATATATTATATAAAAAGGGAATGTAAAATAAATTTTTCACTAAGGTTTATGACTTTTAAACCTAAGTTGGAACCAAAACACAAATGGCTTGATTTTTTTAGCATCTCTGAAATACTATTATAAGATCTACACCAATGTCATTTGTTGGAATTTCTATTCAGATGCCACAGAAACATTTACTGCACCAACGCCACACTTAAGAACCTGAGCTCAGTCCTCAGGAAACCCTCCCCTCATTCCTCTGAATGGTGTTAATTGTCAAGACACTCGGGTGCAGAGCCCTCTAGCAAACACAAGCCGTCCCTGGCTGTCTCTCTGTGGGAGGCAGCAAGGCCATGAGCATGGCGTGACCCCCGCTGACTCCCTAATCAAAAAAGAGTTGAGGTTCTGACGGGTTCTACTAGCCACCTGGACCCCTGCTCGTCTGTGCCTCTGTTTCTGCTTTCCCGTGGCTGTGTGAGAGGGCATGAATTATTAACCCGGCTAAAATAAAAAGCTCTGCTTCATCCAGCCCTCCTGTAGGCATGAATAATGGAAGAAGCAGCTCAACTACAGGCGTTTGGTGAGTCAAACAGTGGACCGTGATGGATGGCTAAGGGCCTACTGTGTGCCCCCCTCCCCTCCACCCTCACCTACCATCCACTTCAGGTCCACCACACCCTCAAACTCAAAACACACTTCCAGATAACCTCTATTAATCTCTAGAAGTGTTACAGCTTCAGCCCTCCTGGCTGCTTCAGCACATCCCACTCGACAGTTTTGCTTCCTGGGGGGATATTTGTTTGTTTGTCTTTCTCCTGCCTTTGCTTGACTTTGTTTTGCTTTTCTCTTGCACTTTTGAAGTCATATGCAAGGCTATTCAAAGGCAGCGTGTGACTCCAGCCTGCTCTCACTTAACCTCAATGCTAAGACCTTGAGGATAAGATGGATACACGGTAGATGGATCTGATCAGTCATCCAAAACATTTTGTAACTCGTCAGAGGCTGCAATTTCCATCTTGTACCAAGGAACTCAGTGGTGTACAATCACATTGTCTATTACAGATGTGATAATTGTCGTGTGCTGTGTGTTTGCATATCTCATTTCTCACCTAAAAAACAAATTGACAGTACAGAGTTTTATGATAATTGTTTTTGTTTATTCTATGCATAAGCTGCTGAATGCCCTAATTTCCTTTGGGATCAATAAAATTATCTATCTACCTACAATATATGAATGTGATCTATTCTTCATTTCATCGTTTGATACACTCATCAGACACAATAAGTTACACCTGCTCAACTTCTTCTTAATGCAAATATCTAATCAGCCAATCACATGGCAGCTGGGCAGAAGTCATTTAAACACTTTGGGCCCCTCATTACCAACTGAGCATCACTTAAATGCCACAGCTTACCTGAGTATTGCTGCCCACCATGCCCAACACTTTATGACTACAGTACCCATCTTCTGATGGCTGCTTCCACCAGGATAACATACAGTACCATGTCACAAAAATTACAATCATTTCATGCTGGATTGCTGAAAGTAACAATGATTTAACTGTGCTCAAAGGGTTTTCACACTTATCAAATCTCAATCCAGAAGAAAAGATGTGGTGGAATGGTTTCATGTGCAGCCAACAAATCTGCAGCCACTGCATGATGTCATTATGTTACAGACCAGAATCTCTAAGGAATGTTTCCAGCAGCTTGTTGAATCTATGCCACAAAGAAGTAAGGCAGTTATGAAGGCAAACAGGGGTCCAAACTGGTACTAGCAAGGTGTATCTAATAACATGTCCAATGAGTGTGCAATATCATGCTTTTTATTCTTTATTTGGAAGCAGGCCTTTCCAGGCAGCCTGATTGAGTGGTTCAGTCCAAAACAGCATTAAACTGGCAGCTTTCACTCCAAGGCTGACACATTTGGCTCAAACATTAAACACACTTGAACCTGACATCTCCCTACCAAGTTTGAATGATGTCCGATTGTGCCTAGGTGGGAAAAGAGCAGGTAATTTCTGGTGTATTCACACTGAGCGAGTGGTCTTCTGGTTTCCTGCCTTGTGCATACAATTGCATTGGATTTCAGACATGCTCAAATAAATTGTACTGAAGGGTAGTGAGAGCAACCAGTACCAGAATTCTTTGGCTTTAACTGTATTGCATGGGAGAGTATATCCACTTCACTAGAACATCCTGCTCCTGCATTGATAAATGCCTCAACCAAATTAGTAGCTTAAGCAAAATACAATACACTGACTGTTAGACAACAAAATGAGGCTGCAGGTAAATAGATAGCTGAACTTAACTCACCCCTTCTTGTGTAAAAGCTGATCGCTTCAAGATACACTTCACTGATTTTCCCCTGTGAGTCACATCTTCCTCTCCTGCTGCCTTCTACTCTGCCTACTCTGATCTCACTCATCTGAAGTTAATAAAAGAAAACTTTCAGTGCTTTCTTTAGCTTTTTTTTTTCATTCACCAAGCACTTCTGTCTTTCTCAGGTCAAATTATTCTAGTTCGCGACTTTCTTGTCATTGTGTTTGGTGTTGGTTGGGTTGCCATTGTGTTGGTTTTAGAATTTTTATGAAGGAGTGAACTCGTTTTTTTTTACTCTCAAACATAGAATTAAACCCACCTTAGTTGTCTTAACTTTGTTTCCTGTACTGCAGCTCCATCCTTTGAGATCTGGCAGCACTTTACACTCTTCTCCATCCATGCAGGGATGCATCTGGCACCACCACTTCTGTGCAACTATGGATGCTGTGAGGGAAAATAAAAGCCGAAGTACAGTAAAAGAAAAAAATGGCAAAGAAAACAATTAACAACATGCTGGTTATTCACATGCCCTGGCTGAAGTAACCGCAAGTGCCTTTGACTTCTATATACAGCACAGTGATTAACGGGAGCATTTTGATCTGTAGCTGGCAGCAGAGAATTGTCAGTCCTGCCCTGGAGTGTTTTAAGGCCTAAATTACAGGGCACTGGTCAATGTCAAGCCAGTGAGAGTTGTGAACAGGTGTGTTCAGGTGTGTGAAGGATGGATGTTTGTATGTAGGAGGAGAATGAAAACCACGCAGAAGGCTGACATGTCAAGATTTTTTGTTGCTTCAAGGAGGCCTATAGGGTAGAACCAGTTTTCCCTGACATTTCTAAAGTGAAGGGAGAGCTGTCAAAATAAGGAAGCCTTGTCAGAGATATTAAAGTGAAAAGAGGAGATAGGGATCAATTCACCTGTAACTGAGGCCACTTTTGACATGCTTTTAAATGACCTAGCCTTCTGTCTGCTCCACTGAACATCTCTGATATAACTTTAACAGCAGACAAAGAGCTGAGTGAATGAACAGGTAAGTGATTTGATTTGAAGATTATGAAACCTTTGGGTCATACAACAGCAGGATCACGAAAATCTCAACATTGTATTTTTTGCTTCTTTGGCACAAGAAGCTCCCTGTGCCAGATGATCAGTGAAATAAGCACCGGGACTCAGTGACAGGTGTGACAGGTATACACTGTGCCACATTTCTTCCCCTAATCAGAATTGGGTCACAAATCATTACCAAAAAATGTAATGAGAACCTTGGCATACCATCTACACAAGATGGAGCTGCTCTTGTTGTTCCTGCCACTTGTCCGGGGAAGCAGGAGCATTTGACAGTCTGGGATCTCTCTTCGATCTTGTTCTTGTTGCAGCATCGATGTGCGGCAATTACCTCACAGGTTCCTGCTTTCACATGAACTGGAAGCACAAATAAACACATTGGTTAGAATGCATGTGACAGCCTTTTTCAAACTGAACTATTTCTCACCACAACAATATGGCTGCAAATAACAGGGCTCTAAATATGTGGTTAATACAGTGCTTGTGTTTTTTTTTAATAATGCCAAGTTTGATATATTTTGCAGCATTGCATATAAATATCTATACATCCTTTGCAATAAAACCTATAATCCATGTATGAGGAGCAATGGGAAGCTGCCATGGAGCATTCGGGGACCAAAGATTTCAACCACTGAGCCTCTCTGAATGTCCTACCATGTTTTTGATATTCTCCCCTATTCCCATGTGACTGCACAAAAGATGTAATTCCCTCAAAAATAATCCTAAAGACAAAGGTTTCATTTTAATAAAGATTATCTAAATGTCCTACAATAGACTGACGTTTACCTTTTTGGAAATAAATCATACAGGAGGCTACAATGCAGTTGATGCAAACCATTTTTAAACACCTTTTTGTGACTAATTATGGCAGCAGTGGCACTGACTTAAAACAAACTAAAGTGCCCTTTTTTATGGTGATGAATGAACATGGTGCACTTACAAATTTGCTTTTAAAAACAATATTCAAACTTTGTGGAGGAGATGGGTGAGCATGAGCACGGGCAATCACTGAACATCACCTGATTGAAACACTCTTTCAGTAGCCCATTCTCTACAAATCCCAAATTAAGACTGGCCATTAAATCTAGTTAGCTTCGTTTTTTAAAATTATTACCATAGATGAAAATTTTGACACTGAAACCATTTGTTTATTTATACTTCCAAGGGGGAATGATACCTAGCTGTTGCTGAACTAATCAGTTGCAGGTGGTAGCCCCATACAGTATTACTGCACAGATATGATAAGTTTTATCAGTCTAAGTTTTGCAAGAGAGCAAATAAGCATATTTACCAAAAATCTAAACAAGTTGCACTAGCAGCTTTTTTTTAAATTTGATGCAATATGGTGTAAACTATAGAGCTAATAAATTGATTGCTTAAATTGATGCAGTACCAAAGTACTGCATCAGTGCGGCGTAGCATGGAGGCAATCAGCCTGTGGCACTGCTTATGTGTTATTGAATCTTTCATAGTGGCCTTCAGCTAGTCTGTATTTTTACTCAACATCTGTGGGGTTCAGGTCAGGCAAGTTGGCCGGCCAATCGAGCATACTAATAACACTGTCTGCAAATTATTTGGTAGTAGCAGTGGCACAGTGGTAAGGTGTTACGTCCCGCTGAAAAAAAGAAATGTGAATTTTCATAAATCTTGTCGGCAGATGGAAGCCTGAAATGCTCTAATCTCTCCTGGTAAAGGACTGTGCTGACTTTGGACTGTGAGACACAGTGGACCAACCATCACCATCATAGCAGCAGATGACCTGGCACCCCAAGTCGTCACAGACTGTGGAAACTTCTCTCTGGATGTCAAACATCTTGGATGTCCAGTTCTTTTTCGCTGTAGCCCAGATTAGAGATGTTGTCTCTGGCTCCCTTCTCTGCAGACATCTGTGCATGGTGGCTCCTGAGGATCTGACACCATCCTCTGTTGTTTGTGCACCTTTTCCTGCCACACTTTTGACTTCCGGTCAACTTTCTTGTGGAGGGCGTTGATGATCGATATCTACATAACTGTGAAGTCAGCAGTCTTCCTCATGATTGTGGTTGCATGTACTAGATTGAGAGATTTATATTGTTTGACTATTGATTTACTCAAATTTAGAATTAGCTAGGGGCTTGAACTATTTCATTTTATGTGCATATTTAGTATAGAATGCATTAAAGTTTACCTTTTAGAACTGAATTACAAAAAAATGAACTTGTATATAATATTCTTTTTTTTTATGACTCGTATGAATCTCCACACAAGTATTCTGCAGAGATCAAAAGAAAGTACTCATACAATATAAAACACAGCATAAAGCACAGTGCTGAAGAAAAGACTCAGCAGAGAATATTGTTTTGTCAGTACATGAATTCGGCCCTACAGAAAATCGAACAATGTTTGCCCAGCGGTGCGCTTCCATGTCTATTCTGCTATAAGGAGAGACCTACTAGTACTAATTTCCTGTAACGGTGAAGTCTTGTTTGAAACATTGAAATACCACGGCCACTTCATATCCAAATCACGACCCAAGTGGAGGAGGCTGACTTTATGACCATGCAGACCATGTAGCTTCAGTCGTCCACATACCCTCCTTGAATGGCACACACACACTGACCCAGAATCCCAACCAGAGGACAAAAAAAGAAGGCATTCCATTAGGGTAAGGCTAACAGACATACTTTAAGAAAATTGCTTGATTAATATGTCTAAAGTCCTTATTTACGTGGCAGAACATTGCAGTATCAATTACAAGTGCATTTTTTACTGTCATTAGCTTTGATCAAACATCAATACCGTCCTTTATTTTATATTCATTACTTTTTGGCATAGACCCATCACAATGCTGTGCATGCTTGTGTATTTATACCTAACAAACACTACTGCATAGGTGAAATAAATAAATAAAAACAGCATCTGAAAAGTTTTGACAATCCTTTCAGATAAGCCTTAATTATGTCTATAAAGATTTTCCAATTTGGAGCTCTTCTTGAAAATAAATTGCAGCGAGCCTCCATCTTCCCATTAGCTAGCAATCCTGAAATCTCATCTACAACATTAAAAACATTTTGCTCCCAATCAATAAGGTGCTATTCACATTCCCACAAAAGCCAAGACAACAATTGACGATTAAGTGCTTTTCAGCGAGCAGAAACTTACTGATGCAAAAACAGGTCAGGCTCCATGCCCTTGATGTGATTATCTTTAAGCCACCAGCACGCCCCCCGGTCAAAGTTAATTTCAAAAGTTGGAATAGCTTTGGCAGAATATTCAAACTTTGTTAAGAGATAGATGCACACGGACAATAGGTGATCCCTAGAGGGGTAATGGGCAAAGACAGTCATTGTAAATTACCTTATTGGGAAGGCAAACAAACACAGCATTAAATCATTAGCTATTACACATCTTAAATAACATATGTAATGGATTAATAACGCTCTACACTGAAACAATATAACTGCGTTAACTCAAAGACAGTGCTAGATGTCACACTAAAAGCCTTTTAAATCCTCTCACACTTCTCTGGTGCTCTGGTGCTTCATTTATATAGTTTGTGTGCATCTCCACTCTGCCATTTTCTCACTGAGGTTAAAAAACAAAAATGAGAGCATCAGACACAACAACAAAAATTGCAAATCTAAACAAAACCACAAATGCAAAAGTCACACAACTACAAATCAGTTAATGCAATATACAGATCACATAAAATAAACATCAAGGTCAAAACAGGTTCGGTGTAAGATGAAGAGCAATCGCGAGAATCTAAATGATTTTCTCCGCCTTTTACAACTGAGTTAAATAGATTGTGCCAGTCAAGTTGGGCAGCACAACAAAGCAAAAGTTGTTTTGGTTTTGGTTTTTTTGCTTGAGTCAGTTGTAAACCTGAAAATTTGTAAAATATTATGAGAGCAAAGGCCACACTGAGCAGTTTTTACATGTGCATTTTCACAGACAGTAGAGAACCAGTAAGGACAGAAAACTGATAACATATAGAGGATTGCCAATGTTATAACTATCTGTGCTAAGCGGTGCTAGCAATAGTAATAATATAATCATATTCAGAATCCAATTTCTCCAGGTGATGGTCAGGTGCATTGATAAAGAGCAGATAACTACGATCAAAAGGAAGGAAAGGAAGCTACAGCACAGACTGCATGTGAGTCTGGTACTGTAGACTCATTAAGGTGCAGAAAGCAGCTAGTTTGGACTCCCCGTGTGGAGACAAGCAGTGATTAAAACTGGAGCTGCTAGCCAAGGTCACTGACTGTGAGGCTCAACCTAAAAATACCATGCTGTGGGGAAGGGGTGAGAGGTCGGAGAGCAGGCCATGGGGGTCAGACAGGTAAGGAACAACAATGAACTGTGCGATTACTGTGGCCTCTGCATAGCAGGCATGGGTTCTGGGAAACAATGGAGCCAAAGAAAGTATATTAAAAAGCTGAAAAACCAGAGATAAAGCTTAAACTCTTTAAGGCTGCGGGTGAAAATTTAGATTGATTGACCTAAATGGAAAAGGACTTTCTGCAATAACCATTCAGCAGTTATCTCCTTTGTTTGTTTTTACTGATAGGGCTGAATTCAGACTGCTCAAATGAAACACACAAAGGTTTCACAAGAAAATGATGCATAGTTTGCTGTAGAACAGTAGAGTGAAAGCTATAAACTGCAACATATACATCCAAAAGAAAGGTCGTCTGTTGTCTTCTCTGTGTGAGAAGATCCATGTAGTGACATAAATGGCTCATGAGCCCTGTGATCAATAGATTTCTATTAAAGCACTTAGAAATGCCATCCGTTTAAATCAGCAGGCACAAACGTCAGCAGCAGGGAAAAATGAGAGACAAACAGAGGTGAAAGGACAGAGACCAATAATGAGAACTGGCACAAGGCCGGACCTTTCAGCCAATCAATACCATTCCGAAGTGAACCACTCTGCTCTGCAATCACATTCATCGAACTTTGATTGATTAATGCCAAAATGCAACCAGAACCTACCCAGAACTCCATTCATCCATCCATTCTCTTCCACTTATCCTGTTCAGGGTCACCGGGGGGCTGGAGTCTACCCCAGCTGTCATGGGGCGAGAGGCAGGGTACACCAGCTTTTAATGGACTGAAGTTGTTAAGGTGTGTTCAAGCATTGTGACTGGGATTAGCAGTGAGCTCACAAAACAAAATCTAAATATATATATAAATATGTGGTCACTCTTGAGTTGATAATAATTTTGACATTTATCATCAGCTGAATTTGTTTATGTTTATGTTTTTATTTATTTATTTATTTTAACTAATTAAAATCGCATGTGACCATGTTTGCATCAGCTACATTGTACTGGTAAGTTTGGTAGCACAGACAAAACCTAATACTGTACATACTCGTGCTGTATTGCTATTTCCTCATTTATGAGGTAAAACAAAATTTTAAAGGAATTTTTGTAGATGAAAACCTGGTATATCGATGTACCTAACCAAGTTATTGGTATTTAGTTAAAAGAGCTTTAACTTTGATAACACTATCTCAGAAAACTAGTTGTTGTTGAGTCAGAAAAAACACTTCCTTCATTGTCTTCCTTGGAATCCTAAATTTGGGATAGTAGGTAGTTTTGATAATCATGATAATTTGATAATTTACTGTTTCCCAAAAAAAATAATTAATAAAAAATCTGAATCTGAATTGACACAAATATCATGACACACAACACGAACAGGCTGGCAATGGGTTTCATACTCCAAACGTCAGAAACAGGAAGTTTTACTGTTCTTCAAATATGTATTATGGCTTTCATGTTTGAACCCTGTTGTGTGCCTACAACTTGTGTTTGGATTTATTAGAGTGGTTGTGTAAACTTAAGAAGGGGCAAAAAAAAGAAGAAGAAGAAGAAGAAAAAAGAAAAAAGGGTTGGATCATTTAAGGGTTCTACTAAAATCAAATTGACCTACTGTAAACCTAGTGCGCTGTGAAGTTCAGCACACTTTACGTGAGTAAACCCATCATTCGTTTTATGCGCCCATTTGAGTTTACAATGACAGACTTTGCAAAGTGTGAATTCTCTGATGCAAGAAAGGAAGAGATGACAGATGTACTCTTCTTTTAATTTGCTTATTTTTCCTGTCACATTGCCCACTAGCTTTTAATTTATTTATTTAGTGTTAACACAATGACAAAAGGCAGGCAGGAAAAAAAAGAACCACAGATGCTGAGTTTATTTATAAAATGTGCTTCTGAGTAATGCTTCATTCTTGATTTTTATAAGCACGTTTTTTATGTTATGAAACAGAAATACATTTATGAGAATCCTACAGAGATAAGAATATTATCTGTTTAATTCAAAATGTCAGCCTCATGTTGTATGGACACGTCTGAGTATTAATAATTCCTTAAAAAGTGTATCTCTGACTAGTTCTAAGGTCAACCTGACATTTTAAGTTACATGTACAGTTTTGCTGATTTCTGCAAAACATGCACTTATTTAGGCCACATATATATATTAAAAGCAGGATGTAATTTGTCCTGCAACCTAAAATAAATCAGGTCATTGCTCAGAAAGCCCTTGAGAAATGCCACTGCAGACTGAACCTTATGGAACAGAGCTGTACATTCACTTCTGCACCAAAAAGAAAAAAAAAACTTGTTGGCAATCACTGGGTAAGTGCTCTCCTGTTGTTCTTATCACAGAACTGATCATATGGGTTAGAAGAAAGCCACAGGTTGCTTTCAGCTCCTACAGCAATCAAACAATTGATCTAACATGCAGGTGGGGAGGCATCCAGGACAGCGCACTGTTCCTGCTGTCAGCTGCATGACTGGCTGTATCAGGATCACCTGGTCAGTCAAGCACAACATACAGTAATAGAAGCAGAGAATACATGAAAAAGAGAAATGTGACGTTCATTCTAATGCTGACTGGAAGACCTGACTGACTGCAAAGGGGAAAAACTTCTTCTTGAAGTGCCAAAGTTGATGCACATGATGAATCATTTCATTTCAATCTCAACCAGACAGCTGTTACAAGTCCAAAAACATTCACTGAGGTAATAAAACGAATGAGATCCTGGTACAGGGTGATTCTATTTGTTGCAAAACATTTGTACAAATCTTTCCAAGACTGTTAATTTCTTCTCAAACAACAAACTGAAAGCACGTGGTTAACAAAAACTCCTTAACTCCATCAAAAAGCACTACACTCTGCTTTGTCAGAGCACAAATTGTTACATCTAAACTATTCATGTAACAGTATATATGATTTTTTCATCTGTCATTGTTAATAGAAAAGGTTTAGACTCATACCACTAATATATTTCTGGTTTGATTTCAAGCATTTGAAAATGTATTATGACAGGAAGTTATCTGAGCTCAGCCTCCAAAATCTCTTTGCATACAGTTCCTGTAATGTAAAAATTTGAATGCATAAACATAAAATGCATCATTAGGCAGCCAGAAGAAATAGTGAAAGTCATAGAATATCTAGTATTGTTTGTAAAATGAAATCTACTGAGTCTTTCTCAAGGTGCTTGAGGTCAGTTCAACAAAGGATCTGATAAACAAGACAAGCCACAAAGTCTTGAATATCAATGGCATCAACTTCCATCCATCCATCCATTTTCTTCCGCTTATCCGGGGCCGGGTCGTGGGGGCAGGAGCCTAAGCAGAGAAGCCCAGACTTCCCTCTCTCCAGCCACCTCCACCAGCTCATCGGGAG